>CM034082.1:615000-882500 GCA_019845555.1 Aristolochia fimbriata
TTTAAGTGGTATGAGTTAAATGCACTCATTTAACATCTCAAAGAAATTCGAAACTGGCAATCTGTCTTTTGACTTTTTTTAGAATTTTTTCTTTTCTTTATTTTTTGCTTTTTATTTTTTTATTATTATTATTATTATTATTATTATATGATGATTGGCTTTATGATTAAAACATAAAAAAATGTGAGTACATCAAAAGACGCTGGGGTTGGAGTCTCCCTCAACAAGAGATAGGAGGTTCATCCTTAGCCAACCTATCAGCTAAACCATTGGCGTAACAAAGGTTATTTGATCTGTTAATTTTGAATTTTTTTTTTCAGGAGTCTTAGGAATTGCAGCCTTCAAGGACCAGTTCCGGACCTTAGTCAGATACCTGAGTTAGGCTATTTGTAAGTCATCCAGAATTTAAAAAACTTCTGCTTTACTATGAGAATAAATTCATATTCTATTTTTTAAGCAGTCTGATTTTATTTGATTGTAAGTTATCATCCTTACTTGGGACAGTACTCATATCTCAGGGATCTGAGCAGGAATCAACTTAGTGGGCACATGCCTTCAAATAAACTTTCTGCTAATATCACAACAATGTATGTCAGGTTCCAGAGTTACATTTTAAAGTTCATTCATGCACTACTCTCTGCTTATTTGATACGTCTTGTCTTTTATGATGATGGGATTGAGTACAGTAGACAATTTCTGCAGTGACCTTTCAAGCAACAATCTCACAGGACCTATTCCAGTGAACTTCTCGGGTCTTCCTTTACTCCAAAGATTGTGAGAACTCTTCCTTTATTCTCACTTTTTATGGATTAAATAAATGTTACACAAATTCTATACCTTTCTGAATGAGAACTTAAGTTTTACTGGCCCATTTTAAATGCAACTTTTAAGTATTAATTGTACTAAAGGTGGCTCTTGGTTTCAATCAAACTGCTTTGGATGTATTGATTGTTCATTCATAAATGCAACTCTGATGCATATGATACAATATTACACACATATGGTTGTAGTTTTGTGATTCAGTTGTCTGTTGCAGGTCTCTACAGAACAATATGTTGAGTGGTTCAGTACCGTCAGTCATTTGGCATGGTGTGAATATTAGTGGTGTGGAAAAGCTTATATTGTAAGGCTTTGAAGCAAAATATCAGTTACACTCTTCGTTTTCTTCATTCATCTATTTTTATTTCTTACTGGTAACATTTCTATACGTGCTTGTTGTGGTGTTAGATACAAGGCTGCATCCTTTGGACTAAAAGGAGAAAAACACCCCCGTCCATCTTGTAGCATTCCATATCATATGCCATTGATAAACAACTAATGTCTCTGCCAAAAGCTTACTTATCCATCTAATAGGTCCCGCACTAAAGTATTGCTCTCCTCTGATAAGGGCATGTATCTAACATGATGTTCACCTAATGGTTTGTGGATTAAAGTGAAGTTCTACTGCTTAAAGAACCTTTTGAAGATTATACGAAGTAATAGGCTTTCCATGAGTAATAATTTGCATTTTTGGGGTAACCTTGTTATTTGATGAAAGACCTGTTATTGGGAACAACAGCCTAGACCAAATTCATTCAGATTAACATGTATCTAATGAAACTCGTTTTATTTGTAAGCATCTTGTAGACTTATAGTCAAGTAATTAATGAAGATCTCTTTTAAACCACTCGCTAACATTTATGTCACAATCTTGCAGGAATTTCCAAAATAATTTGCTTTCGAACTTATCAGGTCGTCCTAATCCTCCTGCAAATGTCACCATCATGTATGTTTTTTCATTTGCTTTATTTTAACAATCCTTGCTTGGTGCATTTGAAATTATTGATAAAATAAGTGGTGTGATACCTCTCTTTCCTTCTGATGTTTTCCCTAAAAAATTCCTTATGGACCAGAACATCACAAAGCACTCTCTTCTTCTCTACATATCTCGAATATCAATTAATTATGTGTTCCTATTCCAAGACCTCACTTTAGAAAGCCTCTCATGTAGCTGTTGAGCTAAAGGCATAATCAACTAGACTCTTTTTTTAACAGAGATGTCTTTGTCAGAGGCAGGACAGAAGGAAGTCTTAAGGATGATTTTATGTCATGAAGAAGAACACATGAGGAAATAAACCATTATGAGAGTAAAAAGCCCTTATTTATTTAGCAGCAATATTTGAACCTGAAGGTCTTCAGCTTTTCACTTACTGGTAGGATTTTCAGATAAGTCTTCTGTTAGTTTTTTTCCTTCATCTTAGCCCCAAATATTTGTCATATGCTCCAGACTATATAAGGCCAATTTTAATATTCAACTTCCTCAATGTAACCTGAATATGAGAATCCTCAATCTCTTCAATTCTTTTCAGTTGTTAGAGGGCACCAACCTCTTCCAACTCGGCCATACTCAAAGTTAACAGCCCAGCAAGCTACAAAAAACCTTCATATAAGGCTATATGTATATGGGCCCCTTAATGCAGAAAATAACCGGTAACTTGTCATAGGCAATGAACACTGATCAAGACAAATATCCGAGTTTCCCAGCAAAAATACCCAGAAAATCAAATTCGGCAGTTTGATTCTGATGTCATCAAAGGTGATAATGCTGTCAGCTCAACAGAGGCTATCCTGCAGTAGCTATCCTGCAGTAATGAGGGAAAAACTTGTCTTTTCTTTTCTTGTAAGTGTTCCAGTAGAATTCGAATCACTCATAGGTCATCAACCACAAATAGATCATGTGCTCCTTTTGTGGTGATCTTATATTCTTTTCTTTCAAGAAAAGCTTTTCTAATGAAAAAACTGAAATTTATATTAGTATTTTATAATTGATTAGCCATCATAACTTTCTGACATTAATATTCAGGCTGCAAGGAAATCCTCTATGCACAAATTTATATAATTTCTCCAGAAGCGAGTTCTGCAGACATCAGGGAGAAGTGGACCCACCTGGTTCAACCAACACTATTGCTGGATGCCCTCTTCAAGGATGCCCTGTAGAGGAGAATTTTGATTATGCCCCAGATCCTCCAGTCCAATGTTTTTGTGCTGCCCCTATTAAAATTGGATATCGATTAAAAAGTCCTGGAATCTCTGCTTTTCCTCCATATGAGATGCCATTTCGAGCTTTCCTGTCCAGAGGTCTTGGTTTTGATCTTTATCAGCTCAAAATTGATTCCTATGTCTGGGAGGAAGGCCCAAGGTTAAGGATGCAATTGAAATTATTCCCTCGAGTTAATATTTCTGGTGCTACTTTGAGATTGTTTAATGATAGTGAGGTTAAGCGGATCAGAGGATTGTTTTCAGGATGGAGACTACCTGATAACCACGTCTTTGGGCCTTTTGAATTGCTGAACTTTACACTCCTGCCTCCTTACAAAACTGGTATGTCTTAAGCACCAAGTTATCAGTAATTGAACAAGCATGTTCTAGTTTGGGTACAAAATTAAATTTTCATGAAGATCGTCAGCTGAAAATGATGTCTGATCAAATACATGAAAAAGGGTGTTTAACTATGTGCGAAGGATCTTGGTGACCTGAAGAATCTAGCCACCCCATCTGAGGAATGTTAGTTTGAGTGTTTGATCTTTGTCTGGGTCCTTGGAAGTCCATGGGGCACATTTGACCACCTTATAACATCCATTGCATGGATTTGCACTGGCTTGGGTACATTTAGATGAGATTCTACCAGGTCATTGAAGAGTGCTTGGTTGAAATGATGTCGTTGTTATCTGCAACTAGATTGTTGGTTTGAAGGAAAAGTAAGAGAAAATAAAAGAAAGAAATTAAAAAGGAGTCGAAAGTGGGAGGAAGAAGAAAAGAAACAAGGTTTTTTCTTTCTCTTGCGTGTTGAAGTGGTTGTCGCAGATTTTGTAAGTAGTTTATGTCAACAAATGTTATTAGGAAGATGTGCTTGAATGTTTATTCCTCTTCTCTTTCCTTTCTCTCTGAATCCTTGTATCATTTTTCCTCCTATTTTCTTCTCTTTTGGTTTCTCAAAACCTGTGAGAGTTGGCTTAGCACCTGTTGCCTTCTCACCAGTCTTAGTTTTCTCTCCAACTTTTTTTTTTTTTTTGAGGAAAGTGCTGAATTTTTTATTGATTAATAAGAGTTAAGGTACAAGTGATGGGGACACTCTCACATCTAGTGAAGAGAGTTGAACCCCTTCTTTAGCCAAGCTATCTGCCAAGGAATTGGTAGACCGAGGAATACATTGCCACTCCTGAACGAGTGTGGAGGCAAGGGGAAAAACCTCTCGAAAAATGTAAAGAAATCTCCATGGAGGAGCAGAAGTTTGTCTGCACCATCCTATGACATAACTTGAATCCCCTTCTACCAACAAAGGCCCTGTGAAATGAGAGCGCATGAAGGACTCCATGGACCTCGGCATATGTTGAATCCTCAATCCCCAACGGACCTGCGAATGACAACAGGACTACCCCCTCCGAATTCCTAAATACCCCTCCAAACCATGCTGGACCTGGATTACCCAGGGATGACCCGTTAAAGTTAACCTTGATCATCCCTGTTGGCAGAGGAGTCCAGGCTACAATCTGGGAGGGTGCTGAGGTACTAGGGGTGGAAGCAATCTCTAACCATGCTGATCTAGCTGTGATAACCTCTGCATCGCTCAGCTTCCCCTGCACTGCTAACCACTGGATTACCCGGTTCTGGACTGTGAATGCTATGGTCTCCCACTGTGTGAACCTGCCTTGGAAAACCCTCTTGTTCCTTTCTTCCCAGATGGACCATGGAAGGTATGTGACAAGAGCTTTCCACATTTTCTACCTGGTGGAGTGAGATGGTTTATGTGGGACCCAATGAGGCCCTCCAATGATCTCAGAGTCACCCATGAGCATCCGAATTGGCTTATGAACCAACTGCATATCCTCCAAGAGTAGTCACAATAGAGCAAAAGGCGATTTGTTGACTCTGGATGTGTAGTGCACAAAGGGCAAACCAATGATGGAATGACCTGCCCTCTCCTCACTAAGACATCTCGTGTAAGGATCTTGCCGTGCAGCGCACTCCAGATATAACTCCAACCTTACTTTTTTCCTCTAAGCTTTTCTGCAATCTCTTTTTTTTATAAAACAAAGGTTCGGTGATGATTATTACTACTGCATGTTAAATATAACTTGGCTTCTGCTAATTTTTTAAATTATTGCTACCATTCTATTTTGGTTTCTCTCAATACAGACACGCGAAAGTGGATTGTATGCCTATTTTATTTCTTTTGTATCATTGCTCTCAAATGAAGCCCTTGGTGATTATGATTTTTATTTTCTACTGCACTTAACCGTAGTGTGACTATTAAAATCACTCCAACCCTCTGTATTCACAAGAGAAAATATCTTCATGTGTTACATGGATTCAATTGACTGTAATTGGGTTATAGTCAAGAATGTTATCAGGATATTATGTTGAGTTCTTTGTATCTTGGTTTAATTTCTAAACCCTAAGTAGAAATGCCGCTGTAGCCGTAGACCTTACCTTGTTTTTTACCTTTAATCAATTTACTTGATGATAATGAGCAATTTTTAGTGCACTTGATTGAGCTAAAAGCTTGTCTTCTTTTCACAGCTTTTAACTTGTTATCTGGTTTTTTTTCTCTGTTACAGTGCTCTCTGAGCATGAGAAGTTGGGAATAACCAGTGGTGCAGTGGCTGGCATTGTACTGGGATCCATTTTGGGTTCAATCACTGTATCATCCATTATTACAATTGTTTTCATGAGAAAACACAGGAAAAATCTTCATTCCATATCCGGGAGGCGTCTGTGTATGCTCTTCTGTGCTCAGTATTACTAGCTTGCAAGAAAATTTTCTCATAAGGAAGCATTATCATGTTAAACCCCTTTTAAAATGCTCAAAGTGATACTTTATTTTTTGCGTGAATAATGACAATGAAACTCTGATTTTTAGTGGCATAATAATAGGTTTATGTCTAGCAACATCAACTTCCTGCAATTTTCATGCAGAATGAATTAAGAAAAGCCATTAACTTTATGTAATTCACTTAGTCTGTTGTTTTTGCGATAAAAAATCTTAGATTTACATATTCTCATATAGTTGAAAATGTGTTATCTATTATTTATTCAAGTTACCCTTGATGCATTGTAGTTGCTTATCTGTCCTTTCGTAAAGAATGTGAAAAGTTGCAGAATGACTTTTCCCTCTGCCTGTAAAGGTGATGGCCTAAAGTAACTTGGTATATTCCAGGAATAGTAGTTAACCCTTGCTTTAAGGATATCTTCATCTTTTTTGATCGGCAGAGAAACATATCTACCTCAGATATGGAAATGAGATTTATCTACATCTCATGGAATATCTAGATTAATTGAAAACAGTATTTCTTGATAAAAGATCTGTCAGAAAAAAAAGGATGTAATAAGAAGCAATATTTTATTTGAAGTACTCTCTACGTTCTTACTCCCTGTATGTGTCCTCGTCACAAGCTGATATTTTCATATATGGTTGACTCTGTTCCTGTAATTAAGTTTCAGTGGGCATGTCCATGGAGTGATAACCTTTCTATATAAGGAGATTGACATTATTGTTTCATTTACATTACTGGCAGTATCAAATTCTTCAATTAAAGTAGATGGTGTGAGGAGCTTCACTTTTGGAGAACTGGCTCTGGCTACAAACAGATTCAGCAATTCTAGCCAAATTGGTCAAGGAGGCTATGGGAAGGTTTACAAAGGTTTTCTAAGTGATGGCACAGCAGTAGCTATAAAGCGTGCTGAAGTTGGGTCATTACAGGGAGAAAAAGAGTTCTTAACTGAAATACAGTTACTGTCACGAGTACATCACCGGAATTTGGTTTCACTCTTGGGATTTTGTGATGAGAAAGGTGAACAGGTACTGATATCACATTTTTACTTTTGCTCTCAAAAAAATGTCACATTTTTACTTTATGATTTTCCAGAAAAATTTAATTAGTTTCTTCACTCTGGGTGAAACTTGTCTTCATTTCATTTGCTGTAATTAGAAATTTTACCAGTCAAAGAATATGGGAGAAAACTACAACTTGTATGATTCCACCTATATTGTAAAATGCTTGCATGAACATGTTTTATTATGTTACAGGAAGTTCTCTTGATTTTATGTGCTGTAACAAGATATGGGGAAAATATTTGAAAATGCCTTTTTCCTTTCAGTCAACTCTACTGAAAAGCAAAAAACAATCTTACTAATCCTTTCCTGTTACAG
Organism: Aristolochia fimbriata; assembly: GCA_019845555.1. Classification (NCBI taxonomy): domain Eukaryota; kingdom Viridiplantae; phylum Streptophyta; class Magnoliopsida; order Piperales; family Aristolochiaceae; genus Aristolochia; species Aristolochia fimbriata. The sequence continues at coordinate 622,190 of CM034082.1, forward strand.
AGCTTTGCTATCATGAAAAGGGGCGATATCCTCCATTCGTGAGAAGCCAATCTGTAAAGATGTGTCTAGTTTTACTTTTTTTTGAGGAAAGTGTTGTTTTATTGATAAGTAAAAGAAATTACAATGAAGTTACAAATGGGGGGGATAGTCTTACTGAGAGTTCAGTGAGGTTAACCCCCTCTTTAGCTAAAGAGTCTGCTATGGAATTAGCAGCCCTAGGAGTACAACTCCACTCATGTACACATGAAGTGGTTAGTGAATTTTTTTTTTAAAAAGGTACATAAATCTCCATGGTGGTGCCAAAGTGTGCCTACACCACCCTATTACATTCTTTGAGTCTCCTTCAACTTCTAATTCACCAAGTGTGCATGAAATAATCTTACTCCTTGTAGAACACCATTGACTTCAGCTGATGTGGAGTCATCCGTGCTAAGTGGACCTGCAAATGCCATCAAAATCTGACCATCTGCATTCCTAAAAACTCCCCCCATAACCTGTTGGCCCCTGATTTCCTAGAGAGGAGCCATCAAAGTTGAGTTTAAGTCTCCCTACTTGGGGCGGGAGCCATGGAATGTGGATAGGTGTGGGTGGTCTCGAATGACTGGAAACAAAAGTGTGCCAAGATGCTCTTAGTACTTCTCCTTCTATGTACTCAACTTCCCATGGGCAGTTAACCATTGAATTATTTTGTTTTGGATAATTGTTGTTAAATCCTTCCAATGTGTCTTTGCTTTGAAATACTCTTTTGTTTCTTTCCTCCCATATTGACCAAGGGAGAAAGGCCACAAGAGCTTTCCAAAGTTCTCTTCCTATCTTGGATAAGTGTCCGTGCTTACTAACCACCACTTCATTCATTGACCTTGGGATGCTCCAAATGATGCCAAACAGTGAGTTGAACCTCCACGAATAATCAGTGTAAAAGTAAGTGGTTCGTGGTTTCATCATGCATGTTGCATAAGGGACAAAGACGGGATGGGATGAGATTCCCTCTTCTAAGTTAAGATATTTCTTGTAAGAAATCTGTTATGCAACACACTCCAAATGAAGAATCTAACTTTTGCTGGGGCATTAAGCTTCCAAGCTGCTTGACTGTCATGCAATGGGGTTGTAAATAGAAGAGAATTGTAGGATGATGTTACTGAGAAGGAACCATCTACTGCTGGTGTCCACAATAAAGTGTCTTCTTTAGATGTGTCCCTATAGAAAAATACTAAAGCAATTTGCTTCATCATCCTTAATTCTCTTGGAAAGGCTGTGCTCCAGTTTATGTTTGATGGTGTGGAAGTTGTCATGCTGTCATCTACTGTGGCAGAGGGTGACCATGTGAGCTTATATAAACTGTTAAATTTCTGTTTGAGAGGCTCACTTTCTATCCATGCATCTTCCTAAAATAGGGTATTATGTCCTTCACCTACTGCCCATCTAATGTTTGGTCTGAAATCCTTGAAATGCTTGTATATACTTTTCTTAATAGATGACAAATGTCTAGGTGAATTCCAACCCATGATCCATGAATTTTCATCCACCCCAAGATTTGTCACTACAAGCTTACGCCAAGGGGCTTAGTCCTCTATGTTTACTCTCCAACACCATTTTAGCATGAAAGCTTTGTTTACAAGGAGAATCCTTCTAAAGCTCAGTCCTCTGTTTGCCATGGGAAGGCAAACTTTTTTCTAATTTACTAGGTGATACTTGAAATTTTCTATGCTTCCTCTCCATAGGAAGTTTATGAACATCTTCTCAATGTTTTTGGCCACACTAAATGGACATTGCATGAAGGATAAATAGTGAATTGGTATGTCACTAAAGCATGACCTAATGAGAATGAGTCTACCAGCTTTTGATCGCATCCTGCCCTTCCATAAAAATAATCGTTTCTGAATTTTCTCAATAACCGGATCCCATAAAGGCTTAGTGATGCAGCCATTGAAAAGAGGCAGTCCAAGGTACATACTTGGGAAGTTCCCAACCGAGCATCCTAAAGTAGTGGCAATCTCATTGAGTGCAGATGAATCATATTAAAGCCAAAGACTTCCGTTTTGTTCCAGTTAACCTTTTGTCCCGAGGCCACCTCATATAAACCAATCACTGCTTTCTATTTTTTCATCTGCTCCAAGGAACCATCTCCAAACAGGATTGTATCATCAGCAAATTGAGTTAAAGGGAGTAACCCTTCTGGTAGTACATTGTTTACCCAGCCGATTGAGAGAGCTAGTTTGGTGATGCCTACTAACCCCTCTCTTGCTATATTGAATAATAGGGGAGATAACGGGTCTCCTTGCCTTAGCCCTCTAGAACTTTTGAAATGTCCAAAAGTGCCATTGACAAGTAGAGTAAAAGAAGCATTAGATATACAAAGATCTGATCCACTTTAGCCATCTGCATCCGAATCCCATTCTTTCCATTGAAGCTTCCAGGTGTCTAGTTTTACTTTAAAAACTAGAATTCCAGAAAACATCTTTTATGCTTCTGAAGCAGGGTTAATGTTTATAATATTGAAATTCTAAAATTCAATGAATTCAAGGTTTACATGCTAAGAGGTACAAAACCTATAGTTTTAGAGTGCTGGTATGTGGCGTTCTATATGCATATCATTACTATAGAGGAAAATTCGTTATGCATCTTATGCCTAAAAGTCGAGCTAAGATGCCATTGACAGAACAAGGCCATGCTTCAGTGTTAGCAACTTGATCCACGGGTGAGTAATAAATGCAGTTCAAAACATGTACCTGAGCATTAAGTTCTTTAAGTTTTTTTTTTCTCCTTCTCCAATGAAGCTCTCTAATCTTGGTTTTGGAAAGACACTTAATTTTTCAAGCAAAATCTCAGATTTCATAAGAATAATTCTTCTTTAGCCTGTGTAAGTACTGCTGTCTCTTAGAGTAGTTATATCTGCAATACTAAAACAGTTCTTGTTCGGATGGAAATTACTAGTATCTGATTTATTCTGCTTTATTTCAAATGAGTCATGTGCAGATGCTGGTCTACGAGTTCATGCCAAATGGGACTCTGAGAGATCAGCTCTCTGGTAAGTACATCTGTGTACTTCATAAAATTGTAGTGTTGAGGGAAGCTGAAGGTCCATACATAAAGGGCGATAAAATGATTCTTTCATTGGGGTGTGCACTACAGGATAATTGATGGAAGACAGCTTATTCATTTACCTGCTACTTTCTGCACTCTTTCTAAATTTTGAAGGGCCATGGTCAGTGTATATTACACAATCCACTGATCATCCTTCCATTGTCAGAAAATCACAAGCTGAAGAGAAATACTGTTTATTGACCTAAGCTTGAAGCATATGAGCGGCCATGGTTTTGTTTTTCTGAAAAAGAATTTAAGTGCATATTCCTTTTTTGTTTTTCCATTACTGCTAAGAATGGCAAGCTCATCCTCTATGTTTATGTTTTTTACATTTATCAATATATGTTTTATATTTATTAGAAGGGTTTACCTACATACATTTTATTCTCTTTCCGTAGCCTGAATCTAGTCTAAATCTTAAACAGGTTTTTACCTTTTTTTCTGGAACATGAAAATCTCTTATTAGGGGTTCATGTCTCTTTGTAGCAGCTAAACTAAATGAGTCTCTAAATTTTCCAATGAGGCTGCAAATTGCACACGGTTCAGCCAAGGGAATCCTCTATCTCCATACAGAAGCAAATCCTCCTATATTTCATCGGGATATCAAAGCAAGCAACATATTATTAGACTCTAAGTTCACTGCCAAAGTTGCTGATTTTGGGCTGTCACGTCTTGCTCCTGTTGCAGATGCTGAGGGTGCAGTGCCCGGCCATGTATCCACTATTGTGAAAGGCACACCTGTAAGTTGCTCCAGAATATGTATGCAGGTGATAGAAATTATTATTTGCATTAGTTCTCAACATCAATCTGTGAAAGGAGTCATTGTAAATGGAGTAGTTTTGTGTCCTGTTCTTATAAACTAAAATGAGGAGCTTAAAGAAGTATCACAACTGTAAACAAAAGGTATTTTTGTCATTTGTCCCTGTTCCTAATGGTTCTATATGCTGATTATGTTATATTTTGGAAGATCTTGTTAGTGGGATCTGATGGACATTTATGGTTTTTGGTACCATTTGTCATTCCAGCAGTTTACCTTACCAGAGAAGTATTTGTCCCTCCCTCTTTTTCTCTCTCCTATGGATCCTTCATTTTCTGATCGTTATCGGTGTGCTATCTACTGAGGTTGGTGACTGTACAACTCACCTCATCTCTCAGTATTTTTGTCAAGTACAAATGACCATAGACTATGAAAAAATTGTTGGAGACACAAGGTAGTCGAGGAAGTGGCACAAGTCATCAACTTTGTCTTTCACCTCTTTGAAGCATAAAAGAGTGTCGTGATGGTGAAGCTTCTAATGGAAAAGTGATGCTCTTAGTAAATATATTTGTTCTTCAACAATATAAATAAATTTTGGTTTTGTTCCTCAAATTGAAAACCATATTTTAGACATAATATGATTTCTTAATTAGTTTAAGGTTAAATACAGGGAATTAGAATTGTCTGCTCCTGCTTTACTAATGACCATCCACTAATCATGGTTGCCTCGTTATTACAGGGTTATCTTGATCCGGAATATTTCTTGACCCACAAGCTGACAGACAAGAGTGATGTTTACAGCCTTGGAATTGTATTCTTAGAGCTACTGACAGGAATGCATCCAATCTCACGTGGGAAGAATATTGTTAGAGAGGTACTATGAGCCCTTTTATTTTCGGTTCACTGTGTAGAGTGCATTTGTTGCCTGTAGTTGGATATGGTAATAATTATAAGTAGACCTTCGAAATTTTCTACCAGCCATTGAGACGTTCTGGGAACATTGGCCAGTGTATCAGCCTGACATTGCAAGTAACTGATACATCTCGGATAGCTGGGGTAATTGTGTGGAGGTCATATAATGCGGAACATGCAGGGTGTGACATATTTTTAGGAGCATTACAGTATTACAGGTAGTATGTAGCATTGAGTCATAATATCCAGTTTAGAGAAATCAGATAGTATTGGTTCCCTTCATACCCAACCCTGATCAGGATTGTGACACCCTGAAACTTCCGTGCATCTTCCAAAATTTCCTGGAAAATATTCAATGCCAGATTCCCTGGACCTTTCTCCATAAAATTAAAGCACTAGCGTGGTAATTTGAAGAAAAACATTAGTTACAGATCAATACTTTCTTGAACTGAAGCTATTTTTTTATTTGCAATTTCAGGTGAACATGGCATACCAATCTGGTTTGATGTTCTCGATCATTGACAGCCGAATGGGTTCGTACCCATCAGAATGCATTCGGCCATTTTTTACCTTGGCTCTCAGATGCTGCCGAGATGAACCAGATGGCCGTCCTTCCATGGCTGAAATAGTGCGAGAATTAGAGAGCATATGGTGCATGATGCCTGAGTCTGACAAAACCCTGTTCCATTCCATGACTACCAATTCAGGAAAGCTTTCATGCTTGTCTGCTTCAACATCTATGACGACAGATTCCATGGTGTCTGAAGTCTCAAGGAATGACTTAGTAAGCAGTGTTGTCCCCGTTCTCAGGCCTCGTTGAGGTTGTTGATGACAGCTCTTGCTGTAATAATATTTCTGCCTTCCTGTTCGTGACAGGAAGTTGCATGTACCGTCTTGATAGAATGGATCAAGTTTCCTCAAGTTTGCTATTTGTTTCTGTATGGAAATTTGAGGTTTGGGTAAGGACCATTTGTATAGCGTTTTCAATTGCAAAATGAAGAACAGGAACGGGTGGAAGGCTTTGCCAAACACTGAACAGTTGATGTTCTGTTGAGGCTGGGTAGAACACAGACACAGGAAGAAATGGCTACCATTAATCTTGTGAAACTTTTAGAAAATATCTAGTATGGAAGCTAGCGTGCAAGAGGGTGCGGGTCCACCTCATAATTTATTACAAATATTTAAAAAAATTAAGAAATCAATATATGATAAACGAGAGCAAAGAGAGTAATGGGGATTGGGGAAGAAAGCGAGAATTGGGAAGAAAGCATATTATTATAATGGGGGATATTTTTTATTATTTTTTATTACAATTTATTACATAGAATATATTTAGATATTATCTTTTATATAGATATTATTATTAGATATATGGGATATTTTATACATATTTTATATTATATTTTTTATACATATTATTTTTATTACATTATTATTATTTTTATTATTTTTTTATTAATTATTACATTATTATTTTTTATTACATATTTTACACATTTACATTAATATTTTTTTAATATTATTAATTACATATTATTATTATTTTTTTATTACATTAATACATAATATTATTATTAATATTATTTTAATTATATTAATAATAATAATATTATTACATACAATAATAATACATTACAATACACATATTATTTACACACACACATTATTACATATTACACATACATTAAATATTATTAATAATATTATAATAATATTTATTATTACACATATTAATACACATACACATTATTATTACACATTTTTTTATTATTATTACAATATTTTTTTTTTATTAATACATTACTTACATAATATTTATTAATATAATTAATAATATTAATAATACATATTAATACATACTACACATACTAATAAAAATTTTAATAATAATCTTTAATAATATTATTATTATTACTAAAAGTAATAATAATCTTAATAATATTTACAATTTTAATACATACATATTACATCACATTATTATTAATATTATTACACATTACAAAATTTAATACAATTTACACACATAATATTATTAATACATAATATTAATATTATTATTTTAATAATAATATTAATATTGACATAATAATACACACAAACACATTACATACATTACATAATATTTACATTATATATACATTATTATTATTATATATTATTAAAAATATCTTATATATATAATACATATATATATATATATATATATATATAGATTACTAAAATATATATATATATATATATATATATATATATATTGGATATATTAATATTATATATATATATATTATATTATATATATATATATATATATATATATATATATATATATATATATATATAGATATATATAGAGAGAGAGAGAGAGAGATTTAGAGAGAGGAGATGGGAGAGAGGAGATGGGAGAGAGGAGATGGGAGAGAGGAGATGGGAGAGAGGAGATGGGAGAGGAGATGGAGAGAGAGGAGATGAGAGAGAGAGGAGATGGAGAGAGAGGAGATGAGAGAGAGAGGAGATGAGAGAGAGAGAGAGAGAGAGAGAGAGAGAGAGAGAGAGAGAGAGAGAGTCAATTGTCAAATGTCTCAATCTTCTAACACTTACCCAACTCCCAACTATATTAATTGTCTTTAGAATTCAGATAATCTTTTGTGTGATCTTCACATCAGGCTTCCTCCAAAATGCACTTGAGCTATCACTCAAGTAATTAAATCCTTCATAAAAAGGGGGTTTGGCCCGCTCCTTAATAACTATTCGATCAAATTAGGTGACGCTCCACTTGGAATTTGCATGTCTCAAAAATCCACTCACACAACCACCAAAATTAAGGCCTGTTAACACATCTTTTCATTTTCTTTGACAAAATGCCTCTGGAGATGTCCTCTCTCCGTTTCTGTAATGCTTCATATAAGATACAAAGATGGCCACTTAGTATTGGGGGGAGAATTCAAAGTCTGATACATCATACATATGAAAATGTATAGATCAATACATACATTAATCTATATCGATCAATTTGGATTTTACCCAATAAACAGTATTGTATGTAGTGATTTTTTTTAACAATAGTTTAGTTGGATATCCCTATGATCTTTCTTCTTGTTTTTGTTTATCTCTTCATTTTAAATACTAGTAAAGACAGATTTGAACTCCCTTGATTTAAGATATCAACGAAGATAAACTCTGGAATTTTTCAAGTCAAGCATAAGGAAAAAAATTATTGATTTTTCCAACTCTAACAAGGAAAAAAAATTATTGTTATTGTTCTACCCGAGTTGATTGAAATTTGAGATTGCTCTAAAAATCAGATCTTTTATATAGGTATTAGATGGATTAGTGATTTTTCATCTAGTTGTCTTCGTATTACAATTTGACTACTAATCTAACCTGATTAGAACCATTACCATATCTTATTGAATGATTGAATGTGAAGACTTTAGGGACCCTTAATTGAATTGGTCTTGTTTGAACTACAACAGCTTGTTCAGGAGATATATATGTGATGTGGGAACAGAAAAATAACAATATAGAAACTATTTTTAGAATAACAAAGAGTAGAAACAATATCTATTGTGATGTTGGATAGGCCTTCACAAGGGCCATAGCCATTTATTGAACTCACCTTTGATTGCATTTTTGTCCTTTTGGACTACCACCATGGAGGTCAATGAGTTTAAATGCAACTAATAGCAAGTTGAGATGTTTGGATATGAACTTTAATAACCATTTAATATGATTGTGTTGAAGTTTAGAGAATGAGGTCAGTCAAAGGAAAGTTGTGACACCCTTCTTTATAGAGGATGAGTTGTTAGTTAGAGGAAAGTTGTGACACCCTTTTTTACTTCTTATGTATATACTAAAAACATATTATTCTACATACTTCTTAAGACTAGTCTTCTTATAGAAAAATTTATTTATTTTGGAACAAAATATCATTTGATGTTTTCATGCATAGGGTGTTATATCTGTTTAAGTTGAGAGCACTATGGCCCAATGGAACTTGTTCATGGATGTACCATTTGGGGTGAGGGTTTAATGCAGTTTCTTATTTCAGTAGGTTTTTTTGGAGTCCTAATATGGGTTAAAGAACCTTGATTTACACAAATAGTTCATGTAAATAATCCCTTAATCCACACAATATAAACATAAGAAAGCACCTTCAAGAAAAATACACTTTTAAGTTATTCTATTATCAACTTTAAGTGATTTAAATAAATAAAGTTTAATAGTAAAAATGGGCAAGTATGTAAAAGAAAATAAATAAAGAGTAACCAAAATTCACATTTTAAGTTATTACCCCAAATTTGAGAGTAAAAAGGAAAATTTGAGTACAATATATCAAGTTTTAATTAAATAATTAAAATTTTAAGTAATTACATATATATATATATATATATATGGTTACTTCGATCCATCTCTAACCCGGTCCCCGCCGGCGCGCGGGAAACATCTGCTGATCTCTGCGTGGGAGACCAGAGCGATACCCGCCAGTGACCGTCGTCTGCAAACCCGGCTGATTCGTATTTCGAACTCTCACCTGCTTCCCGTTCAGGTTGCAGAAGGACCAGGACCGCGCGTGAGAGTTGAGACAGAAAGGATGAAATCACGCGGTAACAACGTTCGTCAAATTTCCGCTGTTCACGCCTCCGCTTATTTAATTCCTGCCTGTCTTTGTCTCTCTCTTTCCCTCACCATTCAATGCATTCAAAATATCGAAGCAAACCCTGCTCGTCCTCCTTCGCTTTCTCCCTCAGAGGTTTATTATCTCCACCAACCCAAACGACCCCGTAAAAGTCAAGCTCGCCCGCCGCTAAAAAAATGCCTCCAGCTGTTTTCATCACTCGTCACTCTCGACTCGGTCAGCTCCCAACACTGCGTCCCCCTGACGAGTTTACTTCCCTTAAAGTTTCGAACCGTTGGCACAAGTGCCTGGAAAAAATATCTTGCTTCTCTCCGGGCTTCTTGTCGGAGCGAGATGTGCTGAAAGCAGGAGAGACTTGTGATCGGTTGTTTTCGGACTCATATTAGTTCACTCGTATCGAGGCACAACTGGGTTTCAAATAAATAGTTCGAGCTAAATTGGAAAGGGATCGTTTTGAACGGGACGGAGCCATAGCAATTAAGTAGGAAAGTTGGGTTTTGCGCTCATTTGCTATTAGATGCTGTTGGAGTCTTTGAGTTATTCAGACTCGAAGTAGTTAAGCTGGTGCGTGGCCGATCTCTCTGGAGCCCGCTGGACTGAGGTTTGGATGTTCAAAAGGTTTGGTATTGAAAACCGTTTGAGAGCTGAAATGGAAAGTTGTTGATGATTTGAAGTCCTTATGTCAAGGCCGGAAGGCTTCTCGTAATACGTGCTAGAGTGAATTGGGTTCTTATCTCGGTTTACAATACAAGAACAGTGGTTATAGAGTTGAAGATGTCGAAGGCGAGAACTTATGGTACGGGAGCATCTTTAGCTCTTTGTTTGTCTTGCTGTCTGCTACTTGTGGGGGCACAACTTACTGATCCATCTGAAGGTGAATTTCCATACGCTTAACTGTTTTCTCTATTGATAAACAAGAATGCTGGTGCTCCATTTGAACTTGTACTGTGTGCACGCTCAGTTCTTTGTACAATGACATTACTCCCCGTGTTTCAATAGACTGTACTGAATGTTTTTAATGATTCTCACTGGAATGTTGGTTACCATTGGTAAGATTTTCTCGAACTTTTTTGGGTGTAGATGTCTGGAATTCGAATAAATAATATTGAAAACTTTTGCAGTTGACGCACTACGAGCTATCAAGAAAAGGCTAAATGACCCTAGAAGATTCCTACGTAACTGGAACAAGGGTGACCCATGCACTCGAAACTGGACAGGAGTTTTATGTTTTGATGGGCCACTGGGTGATGGTTATCTTCATGTTCAAGAACTGTATGCTTTTGATTCTGTCTTTATGTGCTCCTTCACTGATTATCTTAGTTGTCTGTTCTACTTCTTTTGTTTCTGCATATATTGCTCTTAACAATGAACCAAATTGTCTTACTGTTTCTAGAGTTGCATCAGCAAAAGTTGCTTTGTCATCCATCATACTGTGGTGTTGCAAATTGTCCATGAACGCCATATTTTAAAAAACACATATTAACCTGGCTGGGCAATATGTGCTAAATAATTCCTATGGTGCATATTCTTTTTGAATAAAGTATTTTATGGTTCTATTTTTGAGAAAAACTTATTGTTCCTTTTATTTTTAAATTTTTATCATCACCATTTTTCTTGTGAATATTATCTTATGTATCTTCTCTCAATAATTTGACTGGCAAGAAAACTTATCTGTTCATCTCATATACAATATTATACTAGCTCTTGTGATTCCTTTCTGCAGACAGCTGCTAAGTAAGAATCTCTCAGGCACTTTAGCTCCTGAGCTGGGTCTACTGTCACATTTGAAAATTTTGTAAGTGGTATTTTAGTTGAATTCAAAGTCCCATAATCGGACTTTCTGCTTGACTTGTGTCATTACTCGTTTTTATTTGAATTTTGTGCATCCATTGGTTGTACGAATTGTTCCTTTTAGCTTATTTTCTCCTTCCTTTTTTCTTGCAAGGGATTTCATGTGGAATAAAATAAGTGGCAGTATGCCAAAGGAGATTGGGAATATTAAAACTTTGGAGCTCTTGTAAGTTGTGCCTCATACATACACAAACAGTTATCTGTATATATTTATTATACTCTTCCTTTCATTAAATCTATTTCTATTCTTGTGGCAAAATCCTATCAATGTATTATTTTTTTGATTTTCAGGCTCTTAAACGGAAATCAGTTGACTGGTTCTCTGCCTGATGAGCTTGGTTATCTTCCTAATCTGGACAGAATACAAATAGATCAGAATCAAATATCTGGACCTTTACCGAAGTCCTTTGCAAACTTGAACAAAACAAAGCATTTGTGAGTGTATGATTTGCAGGCTTGCTCTAATTTCCGAAGTAAAGATGTACCGACTGGTTTTTTTTGTCGTTGTAGTCACATGAATAATAACTCAATAAGCGGGTCAATTCCACCTGAGCTCTCCAGGTTACCAAGTCTCGTACACTTGTAAGTATTGTCGTTAACGAACCTGATTTATCTTTGACTGTTTCTTCACTGTTTCTGTTATTGTTCCCAAGAGCTTTTATGTCTTGTACTTAACACAGTGATTCTCATATTAATTCTGTTTATATTTACTTTGACAAATTATATGGCATTTGCAGCCTGCTGGACAATAACAACCTATCTGGTTCTCTACCTGCGGAGTTTTCTCAGATGCCAAAGTTACTCATCCTGTATGTTCTATTTCTTGTGTCTTGCATTTACTGTTATTCATAGTTTAATTTAGTATCTTCTTTGCTGCTTCTTTTTTTCAATTAAACATGCATCTTTTTTTTTTTTTTTTAAAGTAGCACGCTTTTGTCCTATAGTTTGGTTTTTTAGACTGAAAAAGCTTTTGCACTAGTTGAGAAAAATTCTGGAGAATATTTTTTGTAAAATGCCTATCGCTTTTGATCACCAATCTTTTCCATTTGAACGTTTCAAATTTCATATGTGGAAAAGAACTGTATGGAATTGAACGAAGGACAAGACCTTTAATTTGCCAGTCATAATCATCTAGTAGTGTGTGATTCTTGTAGGGGAAACAGTTTCAAGGATCTCTTGTAGTGAACATAGTATTGATCCATAAGATAGCAGTTAATGTGTTATGACCAAGTCCCACATGTGTTCCACTATAATCATAAATTGGAAAATAAATCTTTAAATACAGTTGACTTATATTTGGTTAGTGATAATGAGGTTTTGAACTGGTTTCAGCTCTCATTTTCAAGCATAAGTTTCATATAAGTACCAAACATGTCTGATACTTTGACTGGCAAAGTATACAATCATGTCATAACATTGTTCCTGTTCATCCATTTTTTTCAGTCAGCTTGATAACAACAATTTTGAAGGGAATGAAATACCAGCTTCGTATGGCAACCGGACAACCTTATTGAAATTGTAAGTTCATGCTCTCGAAAGCTGTCTTCCTGTGGTTTAAGATTGTGAACTTGTATAAGTAACTCATTTTAGATCATGTCAATTGTCATTGTGTTAACAGAGGTCTCTGATCTCAAGTGAAATATCTGATATTGCTGCAGGCTTTAAATATTTCTTGCAGCACACAACCAATTATTTTTAGCACAGAGTCCATTCCAAAATGGTTCTCTGAATTTGTTTGACCTTTTTCAATAATAACCTTAGGAGTTCTCCAAACTCTAAATGTATGTGAGATATCATCACTAATGCTTTCTCGTGTCCAGGCCTAAATCAATATATGGTCTGAGACATGGGCAACACAAAAAATTATAAAATGGAATAGGCCCAAACTAAGCCTAATATAAAAGATGTCTTTCTGACCCCAAAGATGGAGCTATAATCTAAAGTGAAAGACCTAACAAAACAAACAGACATATACTTTGTATGTCAAAGTGAAATAATGGATACATATGACAGACAGACAAATCGACCTAAACTCAGATTTAATGGAAAATATATTTTCTTACTTTCTTTTTTGAATATTTGCTTAACAGAGAAAATATGGAAGTAACCAGGAGTGTGAAATTGACATGAAGTAATGCCTAAGGAAAAAAAGTTGAACAACTAATGCTAGCATCTCTTGCAATGGCAAAACAAAGTTTTTTAATTGGTTTTAGGTAGTAGCATGTTTGGGAGGTCTAATTGGAAGTAGTGCATGGAGAGGCCGCCTAAAACATTGCAGTGTTAGTTCATAACTCAAAAAGGAGCAACAATGTTTTCTTGAATTGTCCCAAAAACTGGTAGATTGCCAGAACATACAAATACCATCACAGTTTATCTGTGCAAAGGAATTTCTGCTGATTAACATTGAAAATAATATCTTAAGAGGACTAGATTTTGTGACTACTATTCCTTTTCTGCAGGAGTCTTAGGAACTGCAGCCTCCGAGGACCTGTTCCTGACCTAAGCAAGATTCCTCAGCTTGGCTATATGTAAGTATGCATGTTGACAACATGGTCAGTCATGACCTTATGGTACTTACTGGCTTTCTGCTAGTTTCGTTTTACTCTCTTTCTATGCAATATTCTATTGTATCCCTCATTTATTTTCTTAATTAAATTTTCATTATTTTGAAAAACATATTTCAGAGATCTCAGTTGGAATCAACTAAGTGGACCCATACCATCAAATAGGCTTTCTGCCAATATGACAACTATGTAAGTACATTCTGAAGTAATGTTAGTTATATATTCTTAGACTTTTTGTTTGATGTTAACTATGAGATCTCCAATTTTTTATGTTACTACAACGTAAAAGTTGACAAACATAATATTTTGCAGTGACTTGTCTCACAACAATCTTACAGGATCTATTCCTGATAGCTTCTCCGGCCTTCCCTTTCTTCAGCGTCTGTGAGGAATCTTTCACTCTGTGATTTGTTGTCTTTTATATATTTTTCTTTCTGTCAATTATGTTTGTTGCATAGGTGCACAAAATACACTTTTAGTTTGCTTTCTGGAATCTGCATATATTTGTTTCTTCCAGTAAAAAGTGTTCATAAAGAACTACTGCATTTGTTTTCTCCGGAAAGCTGTTCCCCATTGGAAAATATTAGAATTTTAGAAGATCATGAAAAGCAAGGTGTTGTTGTACTACACTACAACTATCGTGAATGAGTGTTGGCTAGGTTAAACAAAGCTAATAGTTTAAATATAATTTTTACAAAATTAAAATTACATTAAAAATCAATTTATAACTTGAAATCAGCAAAATAGAAAATTTTTTCATCATTTCTTCTTTTATTTTTAAATGTATGTATTAATCTTTAAAAGGATATGTATCAGGGCCTTTGCCGTTCATATAAGCTTCAGTGAAAGTTCATAAAGATTGCACCTTATGCTATAGCAGTGTCTTTGTTTTAATAAAATCATTTAAATTCTCAAAAAAAAAAAAAGTTTACAAAACATGCAGGTCGGTGTAGAGTTAGGTTTGTGTTGGGTTTGGCAAAACTTGTTTCTGCCTTCTCTTTCGGAAGGTTTTTTCTCTTCAACCCCATCCCCATCACGAGGAATGAAAAAGATTATCCAATCTCGGGTGTTTTTGGATGGGCTCTTTGCTTATCCTGATCCAGCACCCACTCTATTAATATGCACTTCTGAATAGCCTATGCAACATCTCAATTGTTCTTATTAAAAAAAAAAAAAAAAAGAACATTTTTCATGTTTTTGTTTGATTTCTCAGTAATGAATTTTAAATTTCAAAATATCATTTTTTCTTCGTTAATTCAAACTGTGGATATCATGTCTGTGATCCTAATTTTGTGATTCATCTTTGGCTGATAGGTCTCTAGAGAATAATTCACTCACTGGTTTGGTTCCATCAACCATTTGGCAGAATGTGACCATAAGTGCTGATAAAAAGCTTGTCCTGTAAGAGCAGAAGTCAGAAAGAAACTGTTGTTTGACTTTGTTTTGCGTCTCACTTTGCTTTCTCCATTAGTTTCTTTGTCCTATGTTTGAGTCTATATTGTGAATATTATGCTAACTTTAGGGTAAAAAATTTGGTTTTGCAGGGACTTCGAGAATAATTTACTCTCAAATATTTCAGGCCCTTTAAATCCTCCGGCAAATGTCACCATCATGTATTATTCTCTTATCTATACGCATAGTAAATAGCTTTAGAACCAGGTTCTACTTGTAACTTCCCTTATGGGGTCCATCTGTCATTTCTTTTAAAAAAGAAAGTATGCCACTGTATTTATCATAATAGTAATAGCTATGCAATAAACTTTTATCTTCAATCAGTAACCTGTATGTGTGCATGAACTTTTAAACGTGTGAGTATTTTTTGTTGTGAATTGGTCAGGATTCATCTTCATGGTTCTCTATCACAATTCTTGTTAGATTCTGTTTCCGTGCATGTTTTCCTGCTTAATATATCTTTGCATTTTTTCAAAAGTAACACTTGTCTTTGACAGTATCCTTATTTGCTCTAACTAGAATTTGTTGTTTATGATTATCCGGTTTAAATATTAATCAATTTATTGGTCTTGCATTATGACCTCATTTTTATTATTTTTATTTTTCTTTTCCTTTTATTTTAAGTTTATTCTATTCAAATTATTCTACTCACTGATACTATTGTGGCATGATCTGATCATCTGCAGGCTTGAAGGGAACCCGGTTTGCAGCAGGGCAAACGTTCTCAACATTAACCAGTTCTGTGGATCTCAAGATGCGGAAGACAGACCTAATTTACCAAATTCTGAAACCATTTGTCCTCCTTTAGCATGCCCTACTGAACAAAATTTTGAATATGTTCCAGAATCTCCAGAGCCATGTTTTTGTGCTGCACCTATTAGGGTGGGTTATCGTTTAAAAAGTCCGGGGCTTTCAGCCTTTCCTCCATATCTGGAACCATTTGAAGAGTATCTAACCAGTGGTCTCAAGTTGAACCTTTACCAGTTAAAAATTAATTCCTATCTCTGGGAGGAAGGTCCAAGATTAAAGATGTCTCTAAATTTATATCCCCTGTTCATGAATAATTCAGGCAATATTTCAAGAGTCTTTAATGATAGTGAACTTCTAAGAATCAGAAGCATGTTCACAGGATGGAATATTCCTGACAGTGACATCTTTGGGCCATACGAGTTACTTAATTTCACTCTCCTGCCACCTTATGCACCTGGTAAGTGTTGAACTGAACCCTTTTGAACTTCATTTTAGAGAGAAGTCTATCTGAAAAATTTACATCGTTTGTGGGTAATCTTATTGAAACGGGCATCTGAAGGCTCCTGAAACTAGGTGTTCACACTCTAAATTAAGTCATTTGCAAAACAACGAATCTCATAAGATTTCTTAGGTTTTATAGCCAGGTATTTGCCCATTTATCCTGCTCTCACCATGTTGGACCTGTAGAATTAGGCCAGATAGGGGCAAGACCGATATATTGAGTGAGTAAATCAAGGTCAGAAGATGGGAACGTCGTTTTGTAGGATCAACTTAGAATGCTATTTCTCTCTGAATCACGAGATTGATACTTGCATGATTATGTGGATATGGTGTGCTACAAACTCTGATTAGAAAAAATCTGATTATTACTGAGGAAAGAGGCCTCTTGACTTTGTCTAGCCAGTTTAGAATGGACCTTGACTTAACTTTATCATGGTGTCAGAGCATTAGGTGCACATTCATGGGCTTCAATCCTGTGTTACCAATATGTAAGTCTATATAGATGCTTGCATGTGTGGAGGAATGTTATAATAGCCCCACATATATGAAGTATTGGAAATATCTCTGGCTTATTAATCGGAAAGAGGTCCCTAACTTGAGCTCAGTGTTTTGGAATAGACCTTGGACCAATTTTAACAAAATACATTAGAACTCTAGCAATCAAAATCTTGATTTGGAACCTTAGAAGCAGTACACCTAGATTTTATCTGATTAGGAATGTCAATTCTCCAAGATCTACATTCAAAAAAAAAAAAATTCTCCAAGATCTTGTCTCGCTGATTTCAAATCTTAATTTGTTTCACTTTCCTTTTATATGTCATAGTGGTTGACTTTACAAATTCGGGCATAAGCAAAGGCGCTGTGGCTGGGATAGTCCTGGGATCTATTGCTGGTGCAGTTACTGTATCAGCCATCATCACAATTCTGATATTAAGGAAATATTCAAAAAGCTACCATGCAATTTCGAGAAGACGTCAAAGTACAGCTTGTTAATGCTTGATTTATTTAGTTAAAATTTTTGTCATTGGTCATCTATCGAAGTTGAATGTCAATGAAATATTTGTTTGCCTTTTAATAATCCAAATTAATATTCTTGCAGTGTCAACAATCCCAATTAAAATAGATGGGGTCAAAGGCTTCTCATTTGAAGAGATGGTACTGGCAACAAACAATTTCAGCAATTCAAGTCAAGTTGGCCAGGGAGGCTATGGGAAGGTCTACAAAGGGATTCTGGCTGATGGCACACTTGTAGCTATAAAGCGTGCACAAGAAGGTTCACTGCAGGGTGAGAAAGAGTTCTATACTGAAATAGAACTGTTATCAAGGCTACATCATCGCAACCTGGTGTCTTTGTTAGGATATTGCAATGAAAAAGGTGAACAGGTAAGTTCTTGGTGTTCTTTTTCATTTAAGGCTTTCCAATGGTCTAATTAAGATATTTAGTTCTGATCCCATTTGGGGGTAGGAAGTACATCGCTTTCTTTTAGTTTGGAAGCACTCCTTTTATTGCAAAGCCATCCTATAAGTGACATTTGTTGGTCTAGTTTAAACCAATTAAAAACAGAAAGATAAGCTTCCTTTAGTTAAACACATTATGTTTTATTTCCTATTTTATCTCCTAAATTTTCTCTACACATGGCAACTCTAGTACTCCTCTTAGGAAATCTAAATTTAGTAGAGGATGTAAGCTGTCATTGAATTTATATTCCCTGCTCTGACAATTCTTTGGTGGGTTCATTAGCCAAGGATGGAGTTTCCCTCAAATCCTTCGTTTTTAAGGGGCTAGTCCCACTTGTATTGTTTTTGCTTGCATTAATTAAGTCTTGCTTTCCAAAAGAAAAGAAAAAACTGTCTCCATTCAACAGTACATCATATCTCGAGGCCCTCGTGCAGGAAACTAAAACTAGTTTTCAGGGAGAGTATTTCATAAACTACTAAATCCAGATCAATTCCAAAGTCCATTCCCAACTTTGCTTGTCTCCAAATTGTTATATCTAGAACGACCACTTGCGAGGACACTTTTCTCGCCATTCGGAGAAGACTCATGGGCATAATGGGAGCACTGTACACCCATTAAGTTCTGATAGATATTGATTTCAGAGCTGAAGGAGCAAACCAAGGTACTGATTTCACGGTAAAAGAAGAGGGGAAGAATGTCAGAGAGAAATTTTAGGAAAAGTGAGATAACATCTGTGTTAACTTTGTTAAAAAGCAAAAGAACTTCAGTGGAGAGAATTTAGGAGATAAATTTGGAAAGAAAACCTACAATGTGTTTAACTAATGGACGGCTGCCATTTTTCTCCAGTCTAATTCTTGTAAATGAAACCAACAAATGTCACATTCTGGATAGCCTTGCACTTAACCTTGCAGAGGATCTTGGTTCAGATTTTACTACTGCTGAGCTCCAGGCTCTTTGGCATGGCCTCATCATATTTAAATAATGTGCGAGCAAACAGTTATGGATTGAAGGAGACTTTAAAGTGGTGACTGGGGTATTCTTCAGCATTAGGTCCTCCTTGGAGACATGGGCATATGATCTATGAAGTTACTGTATCTCATTAGATTGTTTAGCTAAGCAGTATGATCCCCTTCACTTGAATAATGTAACAAGGAGTGAGAGAAAAAGGAAGAGAAAGATGGAAAAGTGAGCAAACGACACAGTGTGTTAGGCTTCAGGGACACCTGGACACTCTTAAATAATATTCACGTAAGTTAAAAATACATAAAGTGACTATGTAACCCCTGCAAGCCCGTAAAACAAAAATAACTAAGACAATAACTGCCTCTAACCACTTGAACGGTAACAGTATGATTTAGAGTGACTTCACATGTGTAAAATCACTGAACTACCCCTACTGTTCCGGCACCATCAATCTCTCGTTAAAACGGTACCCTACACACCTGTTTATATTTTGTTTTCCAGCCTAGTACCATGACTAAAATTCAGTCATTATTATTTCTTTCTTTATTTTATTTTTAAAAAGATCACGATATATTGGATACAGAATTGGAAAGTATTTTTCAAGAGGATAACATCAATTATAACATGTATAATAGAGTTAAACTAATTTCAAAACAATGGACTGTAACGTGCACTTCTTTTCTATTTCTGTTGGCTTATATTTCCTAATTCAGTTACCTGAGGCGGTCCTCTTCAGCTAATGCCTGAGGGATTGTTAAGCTTCCTAGGAAGTACAATTATGGCCATGGAGATTTACCAGAGAATATATAGTAATATAATTAGTGTTTCCCTCACTTTTTACATCTAATTCATCAATACTGCATTATTTCTATGTTGCATGCAGATGCTGGTTTATGAGTTCATGCCCAATGGTACACTAAGAGATCACCTTTCTGGTAAGCCTTACACTTTTTTGTTAACTATGACTCTGAATGGAAAGTTTTGATTTTCTTTCATGGGGAAGACAATAACAGTTTTGTAAAATGAATGGATAGAAGTTCATTTCATGTTAACGAGAACTTTTTGAATTCAGCCCTGACACATTTGGGTCGGATCAGGAAGTCATTTATCTACAACATATTGGTTTCTGCTATCCGCTTGTTTCTTCTAACTACACTTATGTGTCTTTTGATTTTTATTTGATTCAATAAGAGTTCTTGCAAATAACATTTTGTACCTTCACATATTTCATTTTCTTCTTAGTTTTCACTTTCTTTTCTGGAGCTTATCATTTTGGGTGCTGTAATTCACAGCTAAATTGAAGGATCCTTTGAGTTTTGCCATGAGGTTGCGAATTGCACTTGCTTCAGCAAAGGGCATTCTTTATCTCCATACAGAGGCAGATCCTCCAATATTCCATCGAGATATCAAAGCCACCAATATACTTTTAGACTCAAAATTCACTGCCAAAGTAGCAGATTTCGGGCTTTCAAGGCTTGCTCCAGTTGCAGATGGTGAAGGGGCAGTGCCAGCCCATGTATCAACAGTCGTGAAAGGCACACCAGTGAGTCATGCTCTCAATCCTTATCCTGTTACTTAAAGTACTTAACTGGTCAAGCAGCATATCAAGCTTTATTCCTTATCCTAGCCTAGGCCCATCTGAACATAATTAGCTAAGTTATAAGCTTTTTCTTCCCAACTAGAAACCACAACATTGTCTTTGTACAGATATCCCTATCGCTTTCCCAATGTGTCTGTCCTACCCAAAACAGACAGTGGGTCAGAATGTGAAGAACAAAGATGAGAAATATATTCAATGAATGCACAAACTAGGTCCGTCAAAACAAACAAATAACTCTAGAATTTATCTTGACATTAATCGATATAAAATCACTCTCACCAGCTCTACTATCCATGTCCAGGCTTACATAAATAGAAAAAAGGGCTGAAACATAAACAACATTTAATGTTATGTACATTTTTGGTTATTAAATGGAAAGCTGCAGTGCATACAGTTCACTCACTCGACATTGTATGTTGTTCCTCATTTCCAGGGGTACCTTGATCCTGAATATTTCTTGACTCACAAATTAACAGACAAAAGTGATGTCTATAGTCTTGGAATTGTGTTTCTGGAGTTATTGACGGGGATGCAGCCAATCTCACATGGAAAAAATATTGCACGAGAGGTACTTTCTTGCACCAGAGTTTTACTTTCTGAAGACGCTTTTATCTTTCTTGCCAGAGTCAATGCTCCCATGTTACTTATGTTAAATGTCAAACTATAGTTGCAAAAAAAGATCCGTGTAGTCCTGTTAGGTTTGGAATTTATTCCAGTTGCGTAGTATTATTTGCATGTAACAACAATTGTATCATGGGAGAGAGTGAGATGTGTTTGAGATGAACTGCAACTCTTGCTTGAATGACATTTACTTGATTGCAGTTTGCCATGAAGCATTATCAGGATATGATTAAAAAATATATTTACTCTAAATACTGCACTTAATTGACACAAATTTACGTGTTTGATGGATTAAATGACTCGGATGTCTTGGGTGATTGAGATTTCTATGTGTGTGTGTGTCTGGGGGGTGAGGGGGGGGGTTCGGATTATAGTGGCTCTAGTATATCATAGTACACATTAGCTACTTGTGTGTTTCAAATGCTATTAAGTATTAAAGCTACAACTGCTTCTAGATGTACTAATCTGTTTCTTCTTGTGTGTTTATGTGCATTTTATCTGAACTACAAATAACCTAATATCCTCCTCAACTCAGGTGAACTTAGCCTACCAGTCAGGTATGATCTTTTCGATCATAGACAGTAAAATGGGGTCATACCCTGCAGAATGTGTGGAGCAATTTATGACATTGGCTCTTAGGTGCTGCCAAGATGAAACCGATAATAGACCTTCGATGGCCGAGGTAGTGAGAGAGTTGGAGAACATTCGTCGCATTACACCAGAATCTGATATCGTTCCATCAGAGTCCATGACTGCTGATAGTGACAAGGTGGATGCTACACCTCCATCCTCAGCAGCAATGAACCCCTTTGTATCATCAGATGTTTCTGGCAGTGGTCTTGTTAGTGGTGTGGTACCTTCTATTAAGCCCCGTTGAGATGGCAGTGAAGTCTAATTTTTTCTTTTTGCTGTTCTGTTGTATATTAGTGCTTGAGTATCTAAGATGATGTGTACAAAGCATGTGCTACCTGTATTAGTGCTTGAGTTCTTGTATTTATTTTTCGTTTACAACCTCAAGTTTTAAATTTTTGGCAAGTTGATTGTTATACTCGTATGTAATGTGCTATCCACATTGTTACTTGCTCTTCTTTTGGACCACCACCTGCTTCTTCTGGGTATTTCTTCAAACAAGAGAAGTAAACAAAAGCTAAACTTGCTTTTCCAATGTAAACTCGTGTCGATATGCTTAATTCCAGTAGCAAAGTATCAAGAAATGTATCAAGGGAGAGAATAAAGTTTCAATTCTGGTTTTTTAGTATAAAATTTACACAAAAGGATGACATTTGAGAGGATGTATAATAATACATGTTATACTAATTAGATGTATGAAATCAATCCCTGATCTTGAGAACACTGGAAGATGAATCCAAACACACCCATAGGAGGATCGGAGTCGACACTAACAACAAAAAGATGATTCAAGGAGAAGATTTTAAATACAAAAACCAAAAAAGAGGTTATTTTTATTTTTTTGGGATTTTTTATTTTTATTTTTAGGAAGAAGGAACAGTTACACTCTGCATCATGTGCTTGAACTCGAGGAAATCAACCCGGCCGTCTCGATTCTCGTCTACGGAGCAGATCATCTGGCGCACTCGATCGATCTCGAACCCCTCCGGCAAGCCCAATTTGTTGAGCACCGTCTGGAGCTCCAAGGCGGAGATGTACCCGTCGCCGTCCTCGTCGAACACCTTGAACGCCTCCGTCAAGTCCGATTCGTCGCCGGCGCCCTCGTCCTCGGCTTCGGCGCCGAAGAAGGCGTCGCCGAGGGAGCGGTGGAGGGCCTCGAAGTCGTCGTAGTCGAGGCCCTCTTTCCCGGGCTTGGTGTACGACTCCACCGTCACGGCCAGCTCCGACGCGTCCGTCTCGAGGCCGAGGAGCTCCAGCGCCCGGCAGAGCTCCGGGACCGTGATCACTCCGTCGTGGTTGTGGTCGAATAGGTCGAAGATGCGACGAAGACGCAGCGAGTTCAGGCTCGAGCTCCGCAGCCGGAACGACGACGAAGACGACGACGACGGCTTCGCCCCGGGCAAATGGATCCCTTGCGACCCCATCCAAATTTCTTCTTCTTCTTCTTCTTCTTCTTCTTCTTAGGGCTACCCTCTCTGAACTTTATGCGGGATATGAAGAAGACGGTCCTCGGCCTTAAATAAAGGCTTTATTAATTGAAGAAGACGGTGTTCGTCGTCCGTCTCTGATTCTGCCGCGAATAAGACGCGTGAAATGCGCGTTACGACTCCGTAGCCTTTGGAATTGTCAGAGTCTTGCCTCTGGAAAATCGGGTCAACTCGATATATACGAATACATAAATACTCAAAAATAGTTATTTTGTACTTTTAATTTTAGAATATTTAAAAAAAATAAAGGGTATGTATAAATGGGTCTCCTTACTCCATCATACAACCAAAGTAGACAATATAAAAAAATATATTAGGCCTAAATATGTAATTTTATCGATTGTACAATATCCATATTATTTTTAGTACTCTCCACTCAGCTGTTTTGGTTGACAGGCGCTTGACCGAGTCAACCTGAATTTTCACCCGCTTATCACGAGTTTGGGTCACGGACTCACAAACTCTTGCTCAAATGTTTAAGAGTTTTCCCTTAATTTTCTCATTCGAGGGCAAGATATATAATTGGGTCACCCACTAACCCACTACATTAATCAAAACTTATACTTATAGTATACTATTATTGAGGCATTGGAAAGAGTACTTTGTACTTCATGTCACATTTGGAGATCACATAATGTTCTAGTGATTATTGCATTAAAAATAAAAAAATATTATGTCTAAGAAGAAACTCCTCTCGCGTAAGCTCTCGAATCAGAGAAGTCAAGCAATTCGCCGTTCGTCGTTCAACAGTTCGACCGGAGCAGCTCTACACGTTCGTCGGCAACGTTACAATTCGAAACACACGGAACACAAATACTTCCGTCCGACCGACCAAAGCCCACATTAGATCGTGCACACTCGTCCACAGAACTCAAACTTCGACGTTCTCGCCAGAAGCCGAAACTTAGACAATTCATCGGAAATCGAGTCAGAAGAAGCATAGGAGATTGTACTCACAATTTTCTCACATTTATACTGTAACACAAATTTATTCTAAAGTAATTGAAATATTCTCTCGGTGGCGCCTCTTCGCGGACCGGCGGATTTTTGGTGAAGCACTTTTAAATTTTTTTTTTTTAAAAAAAAAAGTCAGAAAATTATAAATATTATAAAAAAAAGTTGACCATAGACTTCACAATAGTGGCTAAATTCAATGTAAAGCATGTGCACAAATGATACAAATAAGGGAATATAGTTGAATATTACTTTTTCTTTAATCTCTCTTTTTGTATAATGGACTAGACGGCACCCTCCCTCCATCATCCAACACGACGTGTACAAGCACACCTTCACATACAATTACTTACCATCTTAGTTTATGAGAATATATTCCCTCTATCCACTAACCATAAGCTTGTCCTCCTTAGAAAAGGGGTTGTGCATGGCTCCTAACATTGATGTGTCTTACAAAATTCACTTCTTTGTGTTAGTGGAACCTCAACATCATAACTTTAGAAGAAACTCTGAAATCCCATTCCCTATGTAATTTGCAATATTTTATATATAATGACTGTTTATGTTGATATGAGATGAATTTTTCAGTATAGTGTACGTACAAAGCAGCGATGACTATACAATATTACATCATGCATTGATTAATATATACACCCAAAATTGGAGGCTTTTTTCTTTTTTTCTAGACTTATGTAACTTTAACATGAAAAGATTAAACAGGAGCCATTAATCCTCTTTTCATTATCGAGTCCTGGAGTACTTAATTAGTTTCCTACCAAGAAATTAATTCATTATTATAGATTCTTCGAATTGAATAATGGAGAGACTTTTGCCCTTTTTAATTTGGTGAAGAAAAAGGAGAGGTACGTACTTTAATTCATTGAAATTAGTAGTCCAAATGTGTGGTCGGAGTTCTTTATTCTCACGGCCCCTTTTTCGTTCCTTCTAGAATCAAAACCAACCAAACATAACAAAACCTAGCCCACCCTCGAAGCATCTAAACTTCTAACTTCTAAGACCAATTCAGGAATTTCTTACAATTAGAGATTGTAAAGAAACACCTTCCTTGGCTAGTTCATCTGATGAACTAGTATTCTAAGCTTCTAAGACTTAGCTTCGAAAATAATTAATGACGCAATTATGCAATGTTTTAAAAATCGATCGGACAGACCATGAAACAGATAGTATGTCTAGTTTTGGTCGAACCCAATTAGACTGGATTGGACCAATGATTCAACCATTGAATATTATATTCTATACTAGCATATATATATATATATATATATATATATATAGTGAAATGGACCAAGTCAATAAAACCGGGCTAGCCTCCAATTCTGGTTTAACTGGGTCGGACAAACCAGTTCGGTTCGGTCTTTTAGAACAGTATATACTCATGTGAGCCATCGAGTTATTTAATGTGTATGCTTATATATATAATACATATACATGTCTCATGTCTGGTTTGTATAGTTTATTTATTGTTTCTTATTTCAGTAACTTTACTGTATTTTAATCCATATATAGGGATCAAGGGTAGGAGTATAGGGAGAGAATAGATAATTGAGAGAGACATTAGTTGATATATAGGAAGAGACTAACCGGTACCAACTTCAAGTACATTACTGAAATATTGAGGTACGTACCAGCGCCTCTAAATTAAGTACTCATCACAAGTGGTGTACATAAATTGTCTATGTATAAAATGTACACGTATCATGCATACTAACACAAGTAGTTGAGCGCATGCAACATTATATTGTACGTAACTGTCGGCACCAAATTAAGACTTGTACCAAATAACGATCGATATGAAATGAATGTCCGATTTGTTCCTTATTGTTTATCATATCCGCAGAAGATGATTGGTTGATTTTGTTTAATTATCACTTAACAACACCGACTTAAGTGACTAGGTAATTAGCTGAACCCCAAATGCCTCATATGCATATTGATTGATCTGGTTTGATGCTTAAGTTGTTAAGGATATATATATATAGAGCATTAGGTATGACATATCATTTTAAAATTGAACGGTGGACTTCATTTTGTCTTTGTGTACCATGGAACACTTAAATATGACCATATAATTATACAAGATTCCCATTATTATACTTAGCAATAGAAACATATTATAGTCCTCCAAAGATTTCAAAATGGACATGTACATCTTAATTTGATCAGGACCATTTACCAGAAATGAAAACATATATATATATATATATATATATATATATATATGGACCAATCTAGTCTTCATGTCATGCATGAATTTGTCCCATTGGTGAGCTTGACATTAATCATAAAACTAATCTCGTTCCATATATATAAAACATTATGGGCGTTAATAATGTTGAATTAAGTTAAAAACTGATCCGAACAATATATATATATCCTAGTGAATATATAGAATTTTCCCAACATGTACATATATATTTTAGTAGCTTTAACATGCATGGGTAATTATTATTGATTATATATTTAGTAATATTAATTTAGCAGAGTTAATTACTGTGAGCAGTGGAGGATGATGCATGATCTTTAGCAATTTAATTTTATGGGGATAGATTAGATCTAGAAGTTTGTTAAGAATCAAGAAGCATAAATGAAATAGACATATATGTGGAGACAAAAGGAAGGCCCTAAAATTCAGACGAATTTGCTAGTGTAGACAACGAGGCAACCTGCCCTTCAAAATGGGTTTATTGTCACTTGTTCTCGAATCATCTTCCGCTTCTCCTCGTCCATGTTTTCTGTCGTAATTCTGGGGCAATATTATTCAGGTTTCAGAGAGAGGGAGGGTATTGAAGAAGCCTGTTTTCAGCAGCTGGTACGACTGATAATTTCTGAATATATATATTTCTGGGCGTGTCGTCGATCTCTCAAGAATTGTCATCGTTTTCTTTTATATTTAGTTCACGGTTCCACCTTTTCGTTTCATTTTCAGGTTTTCTTGGCTGTTCTTTCTTGGTTCCTCGAAGCTCTGATCTTCTGGCCTTTGCTCCCAATTCCATGATTTGATCTAGCTGCAATATTATATATGTGACAAGCATAACCCATTTTTCTCTTTTTCCTTAATCCTGAGTTTATGTGATCAGTTAACGAAACAAATATACTGAGAGATTCGATCTCTTAATTTGTTTCGTTAATTTCGTTGATATAAAATTGAATGGATTTGGTGAGATCCATGAATCTGGAGAAGAGCTTCTCGTTCAGCTTCCGCAACGTGGAGTGCTCGTCCGTGGAGGCCTTCAGCTCGGACGTCGACGACCGCAACGGAGAAGAAGAAGAAGAAGAAGAAGAAGAGACGTTCTTCGAGATCGACCTCGACTCGACCCACGGAACCGATCACGCCTTCGAGTTCCGAATCTCTTTCTCCCCTCGCTCCTCGTCCTCCGACTTCTCCCTTCTTCAGAGCGTCGATGTCGATCGAAGGCGGCTCTCATGGAAGACCGAGAGCTTCGAATTCCCGACGGCGAATATGGGTGGCACCGCCTCTACGGAGCCGGGCGGCACCGAGTCAACGAGAATCGGCAACCTCAAAGTCTCTCCGGCGACCGACTCAACCCAACCCGGCGACGGCCAGCCCAAAAACCGGCTGATCCAAACCAGGTCAATATTAGTCTATATTGACTAAAATGAATTTCGCTTATATATGATCGGCGGTCATAAGTACTATTTCCTAACTTGAGCTAGCTAGTCAGTAGTCATCGTTAAAATAATCCTGAATTATTAGTTATACTGACCTCGGTCCCAACGTTACTTACTAAAGAAACCATGCATGCATATAAGTACTAGCTAGCTACTCGATCGAACCTGCAGGAACAACGTTAATAATTCCAACATACACTATACATAAGACGTAGTGTGGTGTGATCGATGTATATATATTTGTTGTTTCAGGAGATGGGTACCGTACAAGATGACGGCGGCGTTGAACGGCGGCGGCGGAACGGGGACGATGAAGTTTCTGATAAAATTCCGTTCCGGGAAGTTCTTCTCCGGTCTCATGTCGCTCCTGAAACTACCCAACTACAACGTCCTCCTCCCGCGCCAGATCTTCCGAGCCGGAAGAAGAAGAAGAAGATCGGGCGGCCGATTAAACCACCAGGACGAAACGTTTCGGAAACAGTGCCCCGGTCGATCGTCGAACCCATTTCAGAAATGGTTTGCCTTGATTAACGCGACGTATCAGGTCGATGATGATATCGCGCCTTACGATGAAGATGATTCAAGTAGGAGCTGGGAGGGGGAGAAGACGATGATCGGTCGTACTACTACGGCGCCTCCCGCAGGTTTAGAACATTATGGTAAGAAATTTTGTGGTAATCGGAAGCTTTTGGGCAGCTCGTCTAGTACTAATACTAGTACTGCTTGTAAAGGAATTTGCTCTTCTATGGGGGGAGAAGGGTTTAGGGGAAAATTAGGGATTAGTGGTGTTGATGAACGGGAATGCTCGGTGGGTGCAGCCATTGCTCACTGTAAAAGCTCATTTGCAGGGTACTTAGATAGGTAGATGAATTAGGGTTTCGTTCAGGTGACAGGGGAGAAGAAGTACTACTGTAACTCATTGCATGCGACATGTACTATATTAGTTATATTAGTGATGCATGGGTGATTTTTATATTATTGAAAGAAGAAATATTGCATGTACCACTGCACGGTGTATCTATCTATCATGTTCTATTAATTATCACTTTAATAATTTACATGAATAGTTAAAACCCATGTTAATTTGACTCAAAATGAATGAAGGACATGTTTTATATATATATATATATATATATATATATATATATATATATATATATAGTACTTAATCTAAAATTACTTTTATATATCATTGTACCTAATTCTAAAAATTAGCTAATATTAATTATTAGCTAGTGTTCTAAAAATCCAACCAAACTGGGCGCCGGTCTGAACCGATTGAACCAGAATCGGAGGCCATCAGTCCGGTTTTTATTGACTCCATGGGGTTCATTAAAAAAAAAATTAGCACTAATTTTTGTCTTCTTAATTTCGTAAAGAAATATTAAATATATAAGTATAAAATGTAATATTCAATAGTTGAACCATTGGTCCAACCCGGTCTAAGTGGGTGCGACCAAGACTGAACATGCTAGCTAAGCTAGCTACTGGTTAGAAGGCCCGTCCGGTTTCTAAAACTTCGAATATTACTATTATTTCGTTTGTAAACTTAGGAGAAAATTACTTTTTCATGTAATAGTTACACTTAATTTGAAAAACACTATTTTTAACCGGTCCGGATCTAGCAGGGGAAGGGGGAGGGGGAGGGTGGCGCCCCCCGGCGGGGCACCAAATGGAGGAAACCCCCAAGAGAAAGTGACTCAGAAAAATACCCAACCCGCCATTTTCGACAGCTTCAGCAATACGTACGCAGCAGCACATTACTATACGCGTCCTTCCGGAGAGAAGGTAGTGATGAAGAGATCATAACCAGTCAATACAAAGTATATAGAGAGTCAGTCACCCAGCCCTAGTAAAAAGCACAAATTGCCTGTGTTTTCAGTACGTAAACACGGCGGAGGGGGGAAGGAGGGAACGGGCGCGAGGGGCGGGAGTAAGGCCAAGAGGGGGGAGGGTAGAGGGGTGGGGCCGGCTTGTGGTTACGTGTCGCGCACTGGGGCCGTGAACGTCGCCCAGCAAATCTGGACATTTCATTTGAATTTTGAAATGCTACGTAGTACGCGAGCCACCTGTAACCGGACACGCTCTCTCTAAAAGTCAAAACCCTCTTTTTAGAGCAGTGTCGGTGACAAAAATTGAAAAGCCCCTCTTTCGTTTTGTGCTTAACTTTATAGTATTGCGATTTCGTCACTCGTGAGAGGCGGTGGCTAGAGGCGGTGGCTAGGGGCGGTGGCGGTGGCTAGGGGCGGTGGCGGTGGCTAGGGGCGGTGGAGCGGCGGTGGCTAGTGGCGGTGGAGCGGCGGTGGCTAGTGGCGATGGCTAGTGGCGGTGGAGCGGCGGTGGCTAGTGGCGATGGAGGGGCGGTGGCTAGTATTGCGATTCCTTCTTGCTAGTGGCGGTGGAGCGGCGCCATTCCAGAAATTTCACCTAGAAGAGAGGAGGCCTCCGCGCCTTGCGTTCTCCTGCATTGTGGTTCTGTCGGAGTTGATATAGAGGCCTAAACACCATGGTAAGCAAGTTCGAAACGCCAACCAGTTTATCCCAATGCGTGTTTCGAACTTCTTTTTTAAAATTTCGTAAATTGTGGCGCTTACTCGTTCTCGCGACTCTCTCAGGTTCGAGTTCGGATTACCTGGTTTGCTCTCTCTCGTTCTCTCTTAAACGCGTTCTTCTGTACTGTGCTGTCTCTCGCTCCCGCCTCGGTAAGTTATTCGATACTGATGTTCAGCTATCTATCTCCGGTATAACTGTTCGAAGGCGAGATTATATGAATTGAAGGGTTGATACTTGACTCTCTAGTGGAAATCTGTCATTTCCACTGCTTTTTACCATTTCGGTTCTTTGTTCTGCTTTCTTTAGAACGCATTTTCTTTTTCTTTTTTATGCCTGTTTCTCTGATAGCCTTCTCGCCTGTAGTATTTTAGTGGTTTACAACTTTACTCAATGTTTGATTGGTTGCTTGGCCATCAAGTTTCTCTTTCTAAAGTTAAGCCCTTTTAAGTTTCATATATTAATTTTGTGGAGATTTTCTAGTTCGAGTTGTTGTCCTCCATTTTGCGGTTATTTCAGTCAGGAGTATCCCTCGGGTATGCGTCTCTTAGGGTATGCGTCTCTTATATCTTTCCTCGCTATGGCACTGATACTTAATGATTTAGATATCATTTTGACAAATTTGTTTCTTATGTTATTTGTTTCTTGTATTGTAGCCGAGTGGTTTTGGTTATTTCATTTATCTTTTTAGGGAATGAAATTTGTTTTTATTTTGAAATAGGCCTTTATCTCCCTAACTCTTATTGTCTCTGTTTCTTAATGTGAAAAGAAGTTTCCTGTCCTGTTTTGAGTACTTTTATAGAAGTACTTTCTGTGAAGAACTTTCACTTCTTGATGCCACCTCAAAATATTCTGAATTTATAGAAGTCTTTTCTATTTTCATATTTGTCATCCTGTCTTAAGCACTTTCTAAATGCCTGCTATCTTTAAAATTTTTCATTCTCTATCCTTCTTAGAAAGAAATTTCTCAAAAATAAGAAGTCTCTGTTATGCAAAATGTTACATAAGTGTTATTAGCTTTATAAGAGTTACAATGCTATCTGAATTTCTGTCTTTCACTCAAGGTGAGATGATGATGATGATACAGTTGATGTAAAAGACAAAATGTACATGCTGGGACAAATATGAGCATTATGGTTCTGAGTTCAATAAAGGATACTGGCGTACATTTATAAGCTGCTATGATCTAAATTAGTTGTGTATATCTATGGTAAATTCTCTTTTATTTTTCTATTAACTGAATTTAATGGTCTCTCAAGTTTCTCTTTCTGATTTTAAGCCCATTTAAGTTTCTAATTTTGACCTTGTGTAGATTTCCTTGGTTGTGTTATCCTCGATTTTGTGGTGATTTCAGTTGTGAGTTTTCCTCGAGTATATGTGACTTCATGACCACAGGCTTTAATACTTTAACCTCATTTGTTTGCAACAGGAGAATTTTAGTTTGGACAGATAAACTGTATTCAGGATCAAAGACTTCATTATTAGGAATTTCGTGGATCAAATTCTTTCGGCACTCTTTTTAGATATCTTAGTACGTATATTCCAAGTAATGGAGGAAACAATACACTTGGAGAAGAAAAATATACGGTCTAAGAAGGATAAAGAATGCTTTTCTACTACTGCTGCTGTCAACCATTGTGGAATTATTGGCACACACATTGATTCACACAATATGGATAGTGATATTGACCTTGGATGTAGGGATGTTAAAGAAGTGCCTCAGAGGGAGAAGAAAAAGAAGAAGAGGAAATTTGAGACAATGAATGGCCTAGATGATGATTCTGGAATCGTCAAGCCTGTTGATGATGGAGAGTTGGGGATTTCAAAGCCTATGAAGGTAATTAGTCATGAAGAAAAGAAAAATACGAAGGAAAAGGATGCTTGTCTCTTTCCAAGGACAGATGATGCCAAGGTGTTTGAGATTGGTGAACAAACAAGTAAGAAGCATCGGATGGTAATGAACGATCTGGAGATTGACAAAGAGGAGAATGGTGAGAAAATTGAAAATCAAGAAGCTGTGAATGATGCCAAAATAAGAAAAAGGGAAAAGAAGTTGCAGAAAAAGAAAGATATATTTAATGATGGTGAGCAATCAAGTGGAGTTGTGTCACAGGAGTATGTAATATTTATGGATAAGGTGGAGAAGAGTAAAAATGTACATGAGGAAAAGAATAATCATGTGAAGGACAAAGATACCTTCATTACTTCTAATGAATCTGAGACAAAGAAATTTAGCAATAGAATGAAAAAGTCTTTTCCAACTGAAGAAAATGATGATGAAGTAAAGGAGAAGGTGAAGGAGCAGAAGAAGGAGAAGAAAAAGGAGAAGAAGAAATATATTCTTAAAAGCGATGAGCTGGTTAGTGGAAATGGGTCATTAAATTCAGTGATGTTTGTGAATGAAAAGGGGAAGAGTAAAAATGATCATAAGGAAACAAAAAATCATCTGAAGGATAAGGATGCCTCGCCTAGTCCTGATGGTCCTTCTACAGAGGAATCTAGTAAGGGAAGTAAAATGGCTATTCCAGATGAAGATATCAGCAGTAATAGTGTTGTTAAAGGTTCCAACGGGAAGAAGAAAAAGAAGAAGAGGGAGGTTTTTAAAAAAAATGGGAATGAAATAACCATCAAAGTCAGTAAAACCAAAATGTTGGATAGTTTTGAAAAAGTAATTGCAGGAGAAGATATTTCACTCAAGTACTATGAGGGGGAATCTAATGCAGAAAAGAGAATGCAAAATGAAGATGATCACTTCTCACATGTTAAGCCAAGCAAAAAGCACAAGAGAGTGAGCTTTTCGAGTAAGGTGGAAGTATTCCCCAATGATAAAAATTCTTCAGCTGAAGAGTATGCAGGGGATTTGGTGCGTGGGAAACGTTTCTCACAAGAAGAGGATGAGATCCTTAAAAAAGCTGTCTTTGACTATATAAAGGTTAGTTGCATTTCTTATATGTTATTTTTCATCATATTATATATGTTTTAGTTTTTTGTTTTTCTTTGACTTTTGTGGATTATATTTGTGCTGCATTCCTTATAAAGTGTAACACTTTCTTGGTAGACTATTTGGGCTTATCGTACTATCTTTCTATTTTCTTCCCTTTGTAGTAGTTTCTTAACATCTCATGTCTTTTAGATGAATTTACAATTTTTCCTTGTTTTCAAAAAAGTCTTAAAACTTTTTCTCATTGCAACAAACATAACACAATTTTTTATGTTTGCTATGTGTTTAGATTATAGAACTATGCTATTGGGTTTTGAATATTTTATGTGGATCTTAGAAACAGTTTATTGCTGGAAGGAAGAGTTCTGCCACACCATTTATGGTCAGCATTAAACACGCCCAACTAGTTTTAATATTTGATAAAAAGAAGCTAGTTTTAATGTGTCTTTTGTACGATAATTACGAATTACTATTTTTTTTGGTTTTAAAGTGATGAGTAGGAAATATTGTTTATATTGGTGAAAGGGAGACTGTTTTAAAGGCAGAATAGTTGAAAATTTGTGCAGGAATAAGATGTCCATTGACTTATTCTTGGATTCTTTCATAAAAAGTTTAATATTCTTGAAATAAAAAGTTTGTATTTGTTTTCTAAAGGATATATTTACTCATCTTGACATGGTGTTCAATGGCCTCTTTCAAGTGCAACATTGCTATGATAGTAGTCTAATGCAGAATTTTTTGAGTTATAACTTGTAAGTTTGAGGAATCAACGAGATATGTTACTACACCATCTTATTGATTATAACCTGATCATTTGATTTTTGTGCTTTAGGAGAATAACTTGGGCGACAATGGTTTGGAAAAGGTTCTCAATGGTAGAAAACATGGACTCAAAGGCTGTTGGAATGAAATTGGTGAGCATTGATTGTTGTTCTTACTCTCGTTATATACAAATTAAATGTTGTTCTTGTGATGTAGTTCATAAAATGCACATCCTCATTCATCTCCACTACTTTCTATCTTTTATGTATTTTTATTATTTTTAAGGAAGAGGGATGTGATGCTTTGAGATTTTACTTAAAAGCAGCATTTCTTATTTAAGCACTATCTTGAATCATAACCTTGTCATGCCAGTCGATAATCCGATAATGGCTGTTGGATTGAGTTACCTTCATTTGATCTTTCCTTGATTTGTATGTTTAGATTAAATTAGTAGTCAAGATATCCTTTGGCATTCAAGGACTTATCGAATTTCATTCAGCTGATTGTGTAATAGTTGCAATATACATTGTCATGGAACAGGAGAAGAATTTGGTTGCTTATTCACCTCCCTTTTACCCTGTGTGCGAACGTGTGTTTCTGTTATCAGCTGCAATATACATTTCTCATGGAACAAGAGAAGATCTTTGTTGGTTTTCCCCCTCCCTTCTGCCCTGTATGGGTAGTTACTTTAGATGTTTCTAATGTAATGGAGAAGTTAACCATTTCTCTTATTTCCAATGCACTAATCAGCTACAACCTTGCTTAGTTTAGGGGTACAGCCTAAAGGTATAGATCACAGATACTCGTAAAAAATTAAGAAATTTGGCACCCTTTTTTTCATTCATTATTCAAATTAAGCTGCAGTTTTCCTCAAAAAATATTTTTTTTCTTCTCAAAAAAAAAAAAAAGCTGCAGTATTGCAGAAAGTGACAATGATTAGTGCCTATATCTGGAAGCATTTGTCTTTTGATCTTCACGCTAAAATGGCATAGAAGCTTACAATTTGCTTAATTTGTGGAGGCCGCATGTAAATAACCTCTCTATTGACCTCCGTACTGCTATTTGGTATGTCTGCTACTTTGGTGGCTGCAAATTGGATTTCTCTTTTCTGTTTTGATCAGTTTTAATTGCCATTATAAAATACATTTAATTATTTCAGCTGCCGCACTGCCTTGGCGACCAGTCTTATCTGTAAGCCACCGGGCACATATCATATTTGAGAGGTCAGAGAAGCACTTTTGGGAGCCTTATGAATATGAAATGATCCAAAGGTAATGTAAATTGTAACAGTTCAATTTGATTAATGCAAATCTATCTTTTAATGTTTATCTCTTTTGCTACTTTGTGAAAAGAATTTACTTAATTTTCTTTGGTATTGTACCCTGACCAATTTGTCATGGCATATGTTAGTCGTCACATATTTTTGCAGTAGCATCTAACACTTTAAGGACACAGGCACTATGAAGTTCATGGAGGTGACTGGAAAAGTTTAGCAGCTCAGCTTGGCAGGTGCCGGAAACATTTAAGGGAAACGTGGCGCCGGATAAATTTACCTAATAAGAGAACAGGTATTTCAGAATGTGATCTAATGTTTGATTGAACTTTTGTTTTGGATGCAAGAGTGGTCTACATAACATACAATTCAATGTGCTAGAAGAACTCTTGGGTTTTACCCCAATATTTCCCAAGACTCTTCCACTTATCACAAAACCAGAAAGTTTCAGGTGACCCCAAATTAGAAGGGGTTTAATGGAGGGCATATTCTGAATTTTCAAACAGGCTTGAATGACCTGCAAACAGACGAGGCAGAAGTCTTGCTCGTGCTGAGGGATTCAATGAAAAATAGTCCATACCTTTCAGAAATCTTCTATGTTGCATCCTTCAAGACTCTTTGAAGGCCCCCAAAACCTAGCTTGGGAGGGCCAAGCCTGATATGGAAACTGATTATGAGCATCATATAACACAACATGCTTAAAATATTCAACAAGAATAGCTGCATGCCTCACCCTTTCTTCCAGCTGATTCAGCAGTGGCACTCCGCCCCTACTGGGAGCAGCCCTTGCAGCAACCTGAAAGTAAGCTCCCCTAGCAGGAATCAGGTTGTTAAGTTCTTCAATGGTCCTTTAGTGGTAGAGCAGGACTTCCCTGCAGTCACTGAATAGGGTAGTGAAAAAATCTCCAGCTCCTAGGGGCTTGGGGCCTAATATAAGTATTCAATGAAATCTCTGACCTCTCTTTTGGTTTCTGTGTATAATTTATGGCATAGGTCATTGGAAACAAGATGAGTATCGGGCGTTATTTGATTTAGTAAATAAGGATAGGGAGATGAGGAAGTTTGAGAAGCAAGACTCGCTGTATGGAATGGTGAGTTTACATAGTTCTTGACGTTTGTTTTACTAGATGCCAGTTTGCAGTTCTCTAATTGAGCTATTATTTGGTGGGTAGCTGCGGGAAAACATCAGTTGGGAAGCAATTAGTCATGTGATAGGAACTAGAACTGGTGGAGACTGCTGCAGAAAGTGGTTTGTACTTGATTTATTAACATTTTGAGTTCATTTTGTTTAGAAGCCCAAGGAAATCTAATGCTTGTGTTCGGCCTATTACTGCTCCCAATTTTATTGTTTAAGGTGCTGTCTTCTTTACTTTATCAGGTACAATCAACTGCTATCACCTATGGTAAAGGATGGGATATGGGATGTTGACGACGACAACCGTTTACTGGAAGAGTAAGTTTCACTATTATCTGTGCGCTAATCTTTCATTAAGTTTTTCAATTATGGGAGCACTCCTTTTTAAAATGTAGGGAAATAGAGGGAACAATAAGTGTGTTCTGCATTGTAAAAACGCATCGTTTATTGATGCTATATGAATTGAAGTTGTTTCTGAGTCCTCAATAAGTTGGACATGATGCACTTTGATTGTTTTTAATTGCATTGCTCTTTTTATGGATGGGTTGCTCAATGGCACATAGAGGAGATTGGGTGGTCTTGGGTTCAAGTCCCCTTAGAAGCAAAAGGCAAGGAGCCTTCATGCAGGCAGATTGTTTTTAAAAAAGAAAAATTATTTATTCATTTTGTTTATGTAGCAAGCATGCATACCTTTTCTTTGATCTGCATGTTAATAGTTTTTCTAGAATAAACCATCTCAAGTGGCATAAAATTATTAATAGTCCCTAAAAGGGTGTCATTGCCTTATTATACTAATCCACATTATTCTCTCTCTCTCTCTCTCTCTCTCTCTCTCTCTCTCTCTCTGACAGTTAATTTTGAAGTTTGACTAACTCTGTGTTGTTGATGCAGACTTCTGAATTTGGATGCGTCATCTCTGGAGGATGTTGATTGGGATAGTCTTCTTGATAATAGGTCAGTAGTTCATATTCCTCTTTAAGTTCCTTTATGTAGTTTACGCTAAGTAACATCCTGTGCTTATGATGTTATGTAGTATCTTTTTTCTTTTAAGAGTTAGAATCGATCTGATTAAGAAAACACTTCAAGAGGAGAGGCAGCATCTTTATAGAAAAAAATTCTTAAATACAGAAAAAATATTAACAACGTGATATTATCTAGATTATGGATATGCTTTCATTAAGATACTGAAAAATCTTTCCAAAGGAGCTCTTTTCTGGGAGCCCAACTAAATCACAGTGGAGTCCTTTTCAACATGAGCAAAAAAGAATTGTTGAATAAATCCTCAAACAATGAAGGAGATATTTTAATATTGCAACTACAGAATCATGGGTATAGCAGTTTAAAAAACGCTCGCTGTGTGATGCAGAAAAATATGAAAGCATATTACATGCAAAGTCCTTAATATTATCTCCACTATTTATCCTAGGGTTTCCATTACAATAAACCATCATATAATTTATGATTTCAATGAAAAGGGCGAGTCCCAAGGGGTGAGAGTGAGAATTGCTTTGAAGGTGTTGGAAATTACTATTTTACAATTATTTCTGATTGAGTTATAAATGAGATAATTTATGAAATTAACTGCCCTTAAAAAGGGTGGAATGCTTAAGAGCCTCAATGACACTACCCTTGTGGTTTTGATTGGTCTCAAAAGTTTCTGTTACACCCATTCTAAGGATTCCAAGACACCTCAGCGCTCACACCTCCAGCTTTGCAAGTCCATCTATTAAAGGGTTGTAGAACAGGGAACACAAAACTTAACTACAATTCAATCCTTTATTAGGTCAAAGATCTCCCCGAATGCAGTCTGGAACCTCCAGGAGGGTTTGAGTTGCACTTACCCCATCCTATTGCCACACTTGAGTCACCTTCAATTTCTAGGGCCTTGATATATATGAAAATTATTTAACCCATAAAGGAGACCCATTACTTCTGCTGAGGCTGAGTGGCCAACTCCAAAGGGACCAGAAAATGAGGCTACGTCAGCACCCTAGTAGTCATTAAAGGCTACCTCCAAAACCTAATGGACATGGGTTTCCAAATAAGGCACCTTTGAAGTACTGCTTAATTTTATCTCTCGATGGTGGTGAACAAGGAGCTGCTGAGCCACGTAAAGCAAAATTGAACTTAAAAGAAGAGTACTATACAAGCCTTCCTACATTATTAAGCATAGCCAAGTCACTAGTTATTCCTTGGTTGCTGTAGTTTACTGCTACTAGTTTGTTCTTTTAATTGTTTTTACTGAAAGCTCATTTTGAAGTGTTTCCTTCTCTAACATGTCATGACATCAATG
Source organism: Aristolochia fimbriata (assembly GCA_019845555.1). NCBI lineage: Eukaryota > Viridiplantae > Streptophyta > Magnoliopsida > Piperales > Aristolochiaceae > Aristolochia > Aristolochia fimbriata. The sequence goes on from CM034082.1 coordinate 661,016, forward strand.
CAATCAATATCAAGTGTACATAATGCTCAACATTAATTCACAACTTGGACATTGTGTTATGTGTTTTGTGTTATGCAACTTATGCGATGTTTCTTTCAAAGTCCAAGATGCCTAATGTTTGATCTTGTGTAGCATTGCATCCACTTGTAGTACATAAAACAATTGCTTAAGATTAGCTTGAGTTGTGCAGTGTCACAGACATGTCATATTAAGGGATTAGATACAGAAACATGCCTTACATCAATTTCTTGTTTACAATCTATGTTTGTTTTTCAGGACTGGAGAAATCTGCCGGAAACGCTGGAGCCAAATGACTAAACATATAGGTGAATACCAGGATAGGCCATTTGGAGAACAGGTAGAGCTACTTATTTATCGGTACTGCCCCAACTTGCTTGCATATTCGGATGAAAGTGAAGGCTCAGGGCAGAAGGTGCCGGCGCCTTAGTCGTGCCTTGCGATGGCACAGTGTAACTAGTAGAGGTAAGAAAATGTACCGTAGAAAGATATGTGACATTCCTAGCCGACTTGACCCAGATTTTCACGTGTTCAGGGTGGGTTCAGGTAGTATTACTCACCCCTTCTATTTAGGGTCGGTTAAGCTCCCAAACGTGTTGAGATTTAAAGAAATATAAGCAATTTTTCTTGGTATCTTGTCTACCATTTAGTTATTCATGGTGTCATCAAAAACAACAATTGAAACAAATTCAGCTTCACTAAAACATTCTTTTTACCCTGAACTACTTCCTTTGTAGGATTTGGGATTTAATTTCTGAACGACCCCGGCCCTCCAATAGTAAAGTTTGTTTAAAATTTACTATTCAAGATTATAGTATAAACATAAACAATATATATGTTAGTTTAAAATTTATAATTATATATTTTTCTAAAGATAATAATATATAACGAGAATTATGGGACCGATGATAACATCTCAAATTTGTTGATCTTCCACACACTGTACCACCGTGTTTTAATATTCCTATGTCTCTCCATATATGCCCCCGAAGTAATACTGTAACTATGCAGGCGTGTAATAAAGAAATATTGAATCTTTGGATTCTCATAAATATATAAACATATATTACAATGTCTGAAAGTACATTAAAGAATAACAGAGAAAAAAATCAAACAATTCCTAATAAAAAAAATTAAAACAGTACGAAACTATCTACATTTAAGGTTGAACAAATCATATGTAAGCAGCTTAAATATTAGTTGACAAGGCTGCAGATTTTCCTGATCTTCACCATCGCCGCCGCGAAATCCGATGAGAAAATCGATGGGTTTTTGCTGTACTCGGTGACGATGCCGTCGGTGGATCCTCCGGCGAAGAGCACCTGGTCGGATTGGAGCAGACCCTTCTTCTGAATGAGGTTCTTGAAGTAGTTGTTGTCGAAGGAATTGGGGATGACGAGGTCGAGCGCCGCCAGGTTCCCGTCGCCGCCGGTGGCCGGGCATCGGCGTCTGCGGGTGCTGGCGAAACCGGCGTCGACGTCGGTTCCGTTGCCGTGAATCCTGGTCCTGAAAGTCGCGCATTGGGCTTGTCCGATCGTGTGTGCACCTGAGAGGGCCACCAAGTCCCTGGCACTGAGACCCTTTCTGTTGAACGAGTCGATGAGGACTTGTAAGGAGTCTGTAAATCGGAGGAGATTTGAAGAAACTTAGGGCTTGGTTCGCAGAGGTGGAGTCTCTTCTGCCAAGCTTCACCGTCCACGAAGGGCCACCAACCTGCGGAAGATTTCGGGAACAGTGTTAGAGATTAGTCTATATGTTTTTTTAGAAAGAAGAACATACGCTCATATATGTAAATGATATATTACTACTATACTTACATAAGCTGAAGCGTCGCGAGCTGCAACGGCGAGAACATCCGAGCAAGAGACAACGCCGGGCATATATATCTTTTCGACTTGAGACTTGGCATCTTCGATGACATCGAATCCTCTGGCAGAGTTCACGTACCCGAGCGCATCCTTCTCACTCGTGAATGAGGGAGTGGGGTCGAGTAAGATCGAAGCGTCGCAGCCCTGGACGCAGCAGTCGTGGAAGTGGAGGCGAATGAGTGAGGCTGCCATTCGCCTCTCCCTCGAAATCGCCCTTCTAATGGCGGTTCTTATCGTACTCGAGCGTTTGGGCAGGTGTCGTCGTAGAAGCTTGCCGAGAGCTGAGCCTGGCATTGCATGCTGGACTCTAACAGTAGGATTAAAGCAAGAATACAAGCGAAAAACTTGAACGAACTCTCAGTTGACAAACCCATAATTTCTTTCAGTCTCTCTTCTTCTCAGACAAGAATCGGGATGAGGAAGAAAATAGAAACAGGGTCCAAGAGACAGCTACAGAAATGAAGGAGATCGATCAGGTAAGTCTTCTTCTTCTTCTTCTTCTTCTTCTTCTTCTTCTTCTTCTTCTTCTTCTTCTTCTTCTTCTTCTTCTTCTTCTTCTTCTTCTTCTTCTTCTTCTTCTTCTTCTTCTTCTTCTTCTTCTTCTTCTTCTTCTTCTTCTTCTTCTTCTTCTTCTTCTTCTTCTTCTTCTTCTTCTTCTTCTTCTTCTTCTTCTTCTTCTTCTTCTTCTTCTTCTTCTTCTTCTTCTTCTTCTTCTTCTTCTTCTTCTTCTTCTTCTTCTTCTTCTTCTTCTTCTTCTTCTTCTTCTTCTTCTTCTTCTTCTTCTTCTTCTTCTTCTTCTTCTTCTTCTTCTTCTTCTTCTTCTTCTTCTTCTTCTTCTTCTTCTTCTTCTTCTTCTTCTTCTTCTTCTTCTTCTTCTTCTTCTTCTTCTTCTTCTTCTTCTTCTTCTTCTTCTTCTTCTTCTTCTTCTTCTTCTTCTTCTTCTTCTTCTTCTTCTTCTTCTTCTTCTTCTTCTTCTCTAAGTGCTTGTGAAGATGATCGAGGAAAGAAGAAGATTTTTTGGGTGTGATGTAGAGGGAGCAAGAGGCCTCATATTTCTCTTCTAATTTCATAATCTGCATGGGAATGAATGGTGATATAGTAGAAAGAAAGGACCGTCTTTAATATATGATTGGTATAATAAATAATGTACTCTATATAATTTTTGTTTTATTTTTTATTGGCGATGAAATCAAATTATCTCATAAAATCATCAAATTATAAAATTAAAATGTATAATTTACATACATATAAACCTAGATAAATTGTCCATATAATACATAACGTGGAAAAAATTTAAATTACTAAAAAAAGTTAATTAATTACTAAGAAGACAGATTAAATAAGATAAACACCACATTTTAATTTGGTTCAATCTCTGGTACTTAAACCAAAACTAGGCACCCTTGCATTAAGTAGTTAGAAAATAGAAATCCACAAAAAGAAGTTAATACATTTCAAAGTTAGAGCTCAAATTTGCTACGCCCACGGGAGAGCAGCAGCTCCGCCTCCTCTCACAGACGGAGGGCCCCACATGGGCACGGGTGGGTCCCACCCGGACCGTCTGCCAGAGAGGCGGGGCGGAGCCAAGCGCCCGCCCCGGGCGTAGCAAATTTGAGCTCATAGGGTTATGAGCTCAAATTTGCTTTCGCCCAGGCGGGCGCTTGCAGCTCCGCCGCCTCTCACAGACTGTCCGGGTGGGACCCACCCGTGCCCATGTGGGGCCCTCCGTCTGTGAGAGGCGGGCGGAGCTAAGCGCTCCGCCCGTGGGCGTAGCAAATTTGAGCTCCAACCCTATAGCAACTTATGGGCGAGAGTACCCATTAATTAAGCCCAATAGTAAAGCCCGGCCCAAACAAGGAAAACGTACTGTATTATCATTTATATATGTGTCATTCGCCATTGTAATACGTGAGGGTGCTGAAGACGGTCTGGCAAATGGTGAGAGCGATTAAGAGAGCTGCAGCAATCAAGGAGAGGACCGTCCATGGGCTCTTGAAATACGTGTTCTGGAGGTTCAATCCCCACTCCCGTACACGCCTCCTCCACTTCCTCGTGCTCCTCCGGTGACAATCGCCGAGTTCCTCCACCACCCGGAGCAGATCCCCGCTGACCCGGTAATCGATGTTCCCGTACAGCGCCCTGAACAGTTCCACCACCTCGTCGTTCTCCCCGAAGGTCGTGATGGCGAATAGGCCGCGGGACCTGAGCAGCCGGACGTCCTCGGCGGACCGGAGGAGCCGGGCCATGACGCAGATGTAGGTGCTCACGTCCTGGGTCAGGCCCGTGTGGAGGCACTCGAACGCCCACACGTTGAACCAGATCGTCTCGGTGAAGGCGAACAGGGTGAAGACGGGGAGGTGGAGGACGCGCTTCTTATCCAGCTTGATGTCCGACAGGAAATTGGTGTCGCTCTTCTTGAATGTGATCCCTGCCTTCGCGTATGTGGTTGCGCTCTCGATGCCCAGGCTCTGGAATTCGGGCAAGTCCGTGGAAGAGGGCTTTCCGGCGATTTTGTTTCGCAGGAGGTCCACTATGTGCAGCTTGGGTGCTGGGTTACCCTCCGGACCCAATTCCTCCCCGACAATTGAAAGAAGCGACTCCATGTACATACCCTGTTTGTCAAAATGCCGAAATGGATGGTGAGGACTGAAAACGTACCCTTATCTATTTTTTCATATATTAACAAGTGGCATGCTTGGTTTGGTGCTTGGACTTGAAAGCATTCTGTTGCATTTAACACCTCTCTGTTTTCCTTTCACAAGAAAAAGATCACTGAAAAGGGAAAAAGAAAAGAAAACACTCTGGTTTCAGTTCTGTTGGAATATTGCTTCCTATTAACTAGTAGTTGATGCAGATAGATCACCATTGGGAATTGATATAAGATGATTGAAGTCTAGTGAAGAGAAGCTTACTGGGTCTTCAGTTGTTCTGTTTTCAACAGCTAGTAGTTTCTCCAAAACCAAGAGGGGCAGCTGGTTTTCCAGCATCAGGAATTCCCTCACCAGATTATTGGTGACTGTTGATCTTCCACGGTTACCAAAGACGGGATCACTGGGACTGTAGCCGAGGGACTTGTCAAAGGTGAACACCCTCAGGATCTCCAGCACAAAGCAGCCATCGAGTATCATTAGTTCCAGAAATCTATCTTCGTCGGCTCTCCATTCTTCGTCCAATTCCTCGTATGAATCCATCAACTGCCCTACAATACTCTTCAATGCCTCCTTGAAGTCATCAACGGTTCTGTTTGATCTTCTGAGGAATCGACATAAAGCTCTGTGCTTGTGCTCTTCCATTGGCCCCGTCAAATGTGCCTCCCCATGGTGATACGGGCCTATGGAGACCAGCTTTGGCTTGTAAACTTTTTCGTTCCTGAGCACAAGATGAGAAGGGACTCTGTATATTGAACATTTGTCCCATCGCTTTTCTTCTTCTCCGTTATCCAACAGCCTCTGGATTCGATCTGCATCGATGACGAAAGAGGCCGGCGTCTTTGTGGGGGTTTCGGGAGTGATCTCGAGGCACCCATTTTCGGTTGACATCAATTGTAGTAGTAACAAGCAAGCCACTATCCTTTAGATAGGACTCTGATCAGAGCAATATCGAAAGCAGAGAGTTTGGGACCTGCAGGAGAGCAGCATATATATATGTATGCTACTAGCTTCTGTACTGTTTCCCTTCCAAATATATGATCTTTGGGTGAAGGTCTTGCAGACTGCATAAAACTTTGATCAGCAGTCTGTAGTTTCAAGGAAGGGGTTACCAACCCGGCCGGCCATTAACGGTTTAGTCTTTTTTTGTTTACTTTTTTCTTTTTGACTCGTATGTTTTTTTTGGTGGTGGTGCATGGAAGCTTCAGAGAGGGGTGTGGTTCCTGGGATGTAGTGGGAATCAGTCCCAGAATAATATATATAATAAAGCCAGTCAACACGGTGATCATTCTTATTTTTTTAATTTCTGGTGTTGCCAACCATGTATCATTTTGAAAGAGATGTAGTTAATCCCGCAGTCTGCATATATAGAACTTCCTGTTAGCAAAAGTAAAATGATACAGAATAATATTTCCATATAATCTATATTTATATAGACAGATTATTATTATTGGCCTAACCTTATATAAGGGTGTTTGGAAATATTTGGGAGGCAATTATTGGATGGAACTCAATCCATATATAGTACTCTATATCTACGAGGGCTTATCAATTGCCCCAATCCTGCTTTATATATGGATGAGTGATGACATGAATTATTGGATGGAAGCTCTTGAATATGATTGAAGGGACACAGTTTGGGGACCATATATATTATTCTCCACTACCTTTCCGAGTGCATGCTGCTGCGGTCTTGTGGACGTCATGCATGAACAGTCCCCCTCCCTTAATAATGTTGAAGTAGTATTGGTTTTTATTGACTCACTACTAGTAGTGTTACGTGTTGCATGTGGAGCTGTGGATTGGGTCTTGGGTCTTTCACCAGCGTCGTGTATGGACGTGGGGATCGAACAAGAAGACAAGGCCAAAGCGATGGATGAGGTACGCCACCACGTCTTTAATTGATAAGGTTAATTAATTCTTCATATATAACAGGATCTGATGATGTTATGTCAATTGTTAAATTAATTAGAAGAAGGAGCATTATAATTAACTTGAGATCATGCACATATATGCATGCAATATGAAATTAATTATGAATATAACTAAAATGGACAGGACAGAAGAGTACCGGCCACCTCCACTAATTAAAGTCTGCATGTGGGTCTCTGTCGCCTAACAATGAGGACAAAACTTGGAAGAAAATATCAAATAACGAGTTGACAGGTCTGTGATCAAATTTATGTCCCTTTTGCAATTGTTGTTGTTGCTTGTGGGGGGTGGAGGCGAAATAGACAATCTGATAAAGATGATGTGAAGACACAATTGGGATCATATTAAGATAAATCTCTTTTTAAAAAAACTATAATATATTAGGATATATTAATTTCCAACCGACAGACAGCGCGTGCCCCCCCCCCCATTGGCTGATTAATTAAAAAAAGAGATTTACCCAAACACATCACTATATATTTAATTATGTGAAAACGACTAGCTCTTTTCGTATAAAGAGGAGGAGCTTTTTTGGCCACCAAGAGCTCAGCCAAACGCGCCCAAACCTTTGTAGCAGGCAGCACCGGTGAAGGTGCTGGAGCAACAAACTAAAGTAAGATTATTCATACATGGTAGCTACCGGGATCTCCTCAGAAAGATCAGACCTTCTTCACTATGATGTTTACGGTATCCTCGGGTCCAAGAACCAACCGATACGCGACCTTGTGGCGGTAGGTCGGGGAGGGGACGAAGGCGAACTTGGAGAGGATGACGGCGAGGACGATCTTGAGCTGAACCATGGCGAAGTGCTGGCCGAGGCAGATGCGGGGTCCGACCCCGAACGGAATGTAGGCGAGAGGGAGCTTGCAGGCACCGGAGACACCGTTCGCGAACCTCTCCGGGTTGAACTCTAGGGCGTCCGGTCCCCACAGCTTCGGGTTCAGGTGCAGGTCCATGGTCGGGATCCAAATGTTCAACCCCTTGGGGATGTCCAGGTCCCCGATCTTCATGTCGCGTCGAGCCTCCCTCTGGGTCAGGAGGGCCACGGGGTACAACCTCATAGTCTCTTGGATCACCATTGTCAGCTGCCAAAATAAATAAATAATTAATCATCGAAAAATTAATGACTAGAGGAAATTAAAAAAGAAAAAAACATTTTTCATTAATAAACTTGGAGTACGTTGGAGGTATATATATATATATATCTTATTGTCTTTATCTTACCAATTTCAGCTTAGAGATCATGTCTGCGTCCGGATCCTGGCCTTGGCAGACTTCTTTGATCTCGGCGCGGACGCGGTGTTGCCAGTCGGGGTGTTTGGCGAGGAGGAGGAGGACCCAAGAGACGGTCGTGGCGCTGGTTTCGTGTCCGGCGAAGTACACCGTCTTGCTGTTATCGACGATGAAACTCCGGGCACTTCTCTTCGAGATGGCCCCGTCCCTGACGCTGTTCAGTATCACTTGCAGAAGGTCCTTCCCTCCCTTCACCGGACGCTTTTCCCTCTCCTTGAACACCTTCATGATCGACAACCTGATCTCCCTGTCCAGTCGCCACGCCTCCCTGTTGCTCTCGTTCGGGATGTACCTGCATCGATTTCATCGATTAATTACCCCCAATTTGTTGATTTTCAGAACTGCAATGATAGATAAACAAGTAAAATGAATCGTGACTTAATTTGGTACCCTTTCTAACTTCGATATAACTCCGACCCAAAACTCTATAATTCCTAAATACCTCAATCCGGGGATGCCGATGTCTCCGGTCTGTTTGCTCAGGGCAATCTGGAGCGTTTTCAGCTGGGAAAAAATATCTTTTCCTTCGGAGAAGGAGCTTCCGAAACAGGCTTTGGAGATGACATCTGCAGTGTAGGTTCTTAAATCTGGGTCGACATTGATTTCTGTAGCTCCGGTACCGGTGGCGTCCACTTTCTTCTCCCAAGTGTCCATCAAGGTGCCGAGACTCCCCAGCATCATGTCCGTCATTCCTTTGATCTTGTCCATGAAGAACTCGGGAGCGATAATTTTCCTCTGTTGTACCCAGCTCTCGCCGCTGGACGCCATGATTCCGTTCCCCAACATGGCGCCTCTGTTCTTCCTTAGATAAGGTGTCTTCCCCAGATCGATCGTCTTCATTTGAATCAATTCCTTTGCCAGTTCACTGTCCGCAATGTGCAGTATAGGGACGACACCGATTGAAAAGGTGAAGACGGGACCTGCAAAACAGAACCCAGCAAGGCAATCAAAACCAGAGAAGAGAGCACAACAGAGCAGCAGAAAAGAGCAGCAGAAAAGAGCAGCAGAAAAGAGCAGCAGAAAAGAGCAGCAGAAAAGAGCAGCAGAAATAACAGAGAAAAAGAAAAAAAAACAGAGAAGACGGACCGTAAATCTTCTTCCACTGTTCCAAGTGGGGGAAAATGTATTTGTGGTAGTCGTGGTACAGGGGACCGCCGGGCTCCGGCGTAGCTCGGACGGCCTTGGCGTTTATTTTCTTGATCTCCGGGATGTTTCCGAAGAAGAAAGAAGGCCGGGGACCGTGGATCCCTTGCTTCTCCAGCTTCCTCCGGATCCTCTGCGGCTTCAACCAGAACTCGTCGTAGAAGAACAAGAAGAGGGTACAGAGACCCATCGCCAGAATCGAAACCCACATTTTCAGATCGAATTCCATCCTCGTCTTCCTCTTTCCGATCGCTCGTTCGTCGACTCAGTACTCCACTGAACCCAAACTGTCCTATATATAAAATTCGTTGATGTCGAATGATCTCTTTCAACGTCTCTGCGACTCTCCCCGCTAGAAATCTAGAATCCCACGTGAATACTATATTGTTTGACAGATTTCTGAAACTTGCTCTCGAACCCACGTGATTGGTAAAGTTTGCAGACGATTGATTTGTGCTTGTATCTTTGCTTTTAAAATCGCAGCCAGGGTGTTCTCTTTTTTGCATCTCGGTTTGATACAATTTATACGAAGCAGATGAATTACCCCCACTGTAATCTATTCCGCCCATGTCTCCGTCACGTTACTGAGTTTTTAAGGGAGATAAGGGACGACGTCAGTGACTTCACAGATAAAATTCCCAGAAAGATTAATTTAATCATTTGAGAGTCAACAGGAGCCAAATTAAATCTCCCATGAAACAAACAGGGGACGACCCATCGCCTCCATCAAAGAGGATGATCAGCTGCGCTTCACTTATTTAAAGATTTTCTATTGGGGTTTGTGGGATGAGAAAAGATTGATTGCTTAGTGGGATGAGAAAAAAAAAAAAAAAAAAAAAAAAAAAAAAAAAAAAAAAAAAAAAAAAGTGCTTAGTGGAAGGGAAAATATTAAAATGCTTAGTGGCCGGAGTGGAAAAAAACAGTGCTTACTAAAATGGAAAACAAATCGAGCGATTGGTTCAATAGAAAAAATTACAGTGCTTAAGTGGAATGGAGAAAATAAAGTGCTTAGTAAAATGGGAAATAGTTGTGAGATTGGTTCAATAGGAAAAAAAATTACGGTGCCGAAGTGGAATCGGAAAAAATTATAGTAGTAGATATCACTGTTATAAGTGTTACTGCATGTGGAGGTACATTCGCAAGACGAAGTATTAGGAAAAATAATAAAAACGATCACGTGATTCGGCCACGGTAACCCACGGGCTAGACGAGACATGTTAGATTCCAAAGCCAAACAGGGCTTGTGGGTATCGGTATGCCGGCCCCGGATCTGCTGCGAACAAGGCTTGTGCGTATGTGCCCACAGCCAATAGCTGTTCTCAGCCGCACAAATGTTATTTTTGGGTGCGCTGCACGTGCTGCTGCGAACAGCGATTGGCTGTGCAGACCAATGCGCACAAGCCTTGTTAGTAGCAAATCCGGGGCCCATCCAATGGCTGCTAGCAAAAGCACGTTCACCGTAAAGGGGTTTAAAGTGAAACCCTCCCCCCTCAAATGAGCTCGGATAGCTAGCTAGCGTGGCCAAAGCGAATCACGGGGCGGGCGCCCCTTATTCGCTTTGGCCACACTACATTTTGGCCAGTGGATCCAGCCTCCCTTCAAAGACCCGAAAATGAGAGGAGTCCGACCCGAAGTAATTAAGAATATTAATGTTAACCACTAACAAAAAAAAATCGCTCCATTAAAGTGACAAATGAGTGTTCAAATATTTGAATGTACATCATAAATGGTATTAGATGAGAGTCTCTTTAACTCAATTAATTTCATATTGATAACTTGGTCTAATTTGATCCGGTCCTGTGTTCCATATATATATATATATATGATTCTTGAAATTTTCTAGTGAGAAGAAAACAAACTAATTATCATATCATAGTCAACAAATGTGACCACACTTTCCTGTATATATGTAACGACAATTTACTAGCGAAGGGATTTGTTTTACTCTCATTAAGACTTAATTTGACTACCTGACTAATTAATTACTAAAGTTGGGTTCTGAACCCAATTAAACGAGCCCGGATCCGCTGGCCAAATTAAACCCTTAAATGGGAGCGAGTCTATAGAATCGACCATGTTTTTCTACTGTTGATGTGGAGAAGGTGACGATTAGAGGTACTAATTAATTAAATCGTAACCAATAATTAATTTTGGAAATATTATCCACTTAGAAAGAGAGTTGTCATGTATCATATTTGACACCCATATGCAGAAACGAAATATAATAATTAATTTAAAAATATACTGTATAAAATATAGGATATAATTGTGAGGAATATGGTCATCCAAAATAAAATTTTAAAAAGTAAAAAAAAATCGGAATCTTTAACTTTAAATATTAATTTGTCAATGTAAATATTAATCTGCAGGTACGTAATCAAGGGCTTTTTCTATGGTATCTACAGCTCGTGATTAATCTAGTGGGAGTTGTTTAATAATAGTACATGTTTAATTCGATCCTTATCTTTTGAAAGACAAAGCGAGCGAAGACGAACAAGAAGTGCTTGTAATTATAAAGTTGATAACTATTTAATTAAAATTATCCCTCATGATTACCTCTAACCAAAAACACGAAATAAATTAAGACGTAAATTGATAAAAAACAAATTTATGACCATCACCTGAGGTATATATATATATATATATATATGCATATATTTGGATTGAAGTAAAAACAAAAATGTTTGACTATAAGTTAAATAATTAAAAACTGTCACTATATTTATTATTTAAAACTGTATTATATTTGCAATAATTTCATTATTTAATTTTTATAAAATAAAATAAGTAGAAACTAGAGTATAATTAGTATGAAGACAGCATAGATTAAACTATACGTATATATAATATAACATTAATTATAGGGTTAGGAGGTTGGCTGCACCCATATTTTCCTTATTTAAAAGTTATTTATTTATAAAAATAAATTGTCTAATATATATATATATATATGTATATATATATTAATTATTAAATGTCAAGAGCTAACTAGATATCAATTCTATAAAAATGCAGACAAAAGTCAAGATAAATACATATAATGATAAAATAATATTCATTAAAGTCGATCAAATTAGTTTTGATGGTGAAATTATATATTGGATTTCAGAGTTGTACGTAGAACCCATATATATATATATATATATATATGTGTGTGTGTGTGTGTGTGTGTGTTGAGAGATTAATTAGCTAGAGCAGAGCTCTGTCTCCATTAATGTCGGTTTGTATCGAGTCTGTCGACAAAGAAACAGTGTCCACGAAGAAATTAACGACCATGAAAACATTACGACAGCTTTTTCATACAACGTTGATCACTTACATCGATCACATATACTACACTACTGCTCTCTGCGTCCAATATAATATATAGTAAGTTATTATTTTGCATAGAAGATGGGGTAAGCTACAAAAATGAACTGAAGCTTTGACCTTATGTTATTTGAAAAACACTAAAATAAATTAATAATATTTTAAAATTTGAGGGGCAACAAGAGAGACAGCTAATTAAAGCTTAAATGATCAGTTAAGTAAAAAAAACTCTAGGTCCGTCTTAATGGGTTTATGCGCAAGAAGGCTTAATTACATGTAAATCACTTCAAAGATGCCTAGTAACAATCTTGCTCATGATCGTTGTTTGATGGATCGGTAGGTTGCTGGACTCGTCGAAATTGGGCTATGCACATTTTGGTACATACAAATATATGTGTGTTTTACACTAATTACTAGGCTCATTAGAGTAATATTCTTGCCTCATTTTACTCATGAAGAACCAGCTGAGTCCTTGATATATATATATATATATACTAATATTGAAGAGTAAGTAAGCACATGCAGCTAATTAAAATGCCTAGTAAAACAACACGTACGTACCTGCATGCATATAATAAACAGCCTTAATTATGATCAGATAAACGACAGTACTCTCTGTGCACTTATTCTTATAAATTAATTTTTATTCTTATTTCAAAATTACTCCCAAACAAAATCACCAGGTGAGTCTTTTGATTTAATTATTAGTAATTTACTACAGATTAATTGATCTGATCAACTCCCTAACGAATCTCTGATTTGATTAGTACGTGTCAGTAAACGACGCCGAGAATGTTTAAACTTTTAGTAGATTATAAACTTATAATTAATAGAAGTTTTAGACACGTACTTACTATATACGCAGATCATATATATATATATATATATATTTAAATAGAAAATATTAAATATGCAGCTAATTAAATTTGTGGAAGTTTCTTGTTCTTGAGAAACCAGCAGGAAAACTCAAGGAAGCTCACTCTCTCTTGAACTCTCCGTGCCCTCATACTAAAAACAAAATATCAAAACAATGTTACATGATTTCCATTCCATTGCCGGCCTTGATTAATATCAGACTCCCCCTCGATCTCACACCCAAAAACTATGCTATATAAACAAGGGGAAGATGAAGAAGAAACAACAACACCAATCCTTTGGCACATGCATTAACTTTGCTTGCATTTTCATTCTGCAGCTTGCAATCTCACCATGCCCGTAGAAAACGGGCAAGAGATTGCTCCGGAAACGGTACCGACATCGAAATCCAACTCCGTCTTCATCGATGCCAACCGACTGCGAAGATTGCTGGATAGCAACGAGAAAGAAAACAGATGGGATAAGTGCTCCATATATAGAGTGCCCTGTCATCTTCTCCTGAGAAATGAGAAGGCTTACAAACCAAATTTGGTCTCAATTGGCCCAATTCATCATGGAGAGCCACAATTGAGTCCCATGGAAGAGCATAAATACAGAGCACTGAGCCAGTTCCTGAAGAGATCAAAGAAAAATGTGGACGACTTCAAGGCATCGATGAAGGACTGTGTGCAACAACTGATGGAGTCATATGAGAAGTTGGATGAGGAATGGCTGGACGAGGATAAGTTCTTGGAGCTGATGGTACTGGACGGCTGCTTTGTGCTGGAGATACTGAGAGTGTTCACCTTTGATAAGTCCCTTGGTTACAGTCCCAATGATCCCATCTTTGGTGCCCGAGGTACTTCCACTGTCATCAACATATTGGTGCAGGAGATTGTAATGTTGGAGAACCAACTGCCCTTCTTAGTGTTGGAGAAATTGCTAGCAGTTGAAAATAGGATAAGCACTGATTCGGTAAGCCTTCATAATTAATTAATTTGAGACTTTTTCAAAAAGTTTATAATTAAGTCTGGGGGTAAGGGGGAGAGGGATTAATTAACTGACATGTATATATATATATATATATATATGTTGTTGATATTTTTATAATTATTTTTAAAAAAGTGTTAAATATTTAAATATTATTCTGTTTGTGATTCTTAATTTTGTGACTGTCGTCACAACATTAATTAATTTAAGCTGCATGCAGGGTAAATATTTGAACGACCTTCTGTCAATTGTTGGGGATGACATATGCACCAAAGACAAGCCTGCAGCTTTCTCCAGGCTGCATATAGTAGACTTCCTCAGAAACAAAATCATTGGAACTCCTTCTGAGAATAATCGTCCAGAAATCGATACAATTGGGATTGAAAGCGCAACGGAGTACAAAAAGGCAGGAATAGCGTTTGCAGAAAATGATTCCAATTTCCTGAGTGACATCAAGCTTGAGAACAACATCCTTCGCCTCCCAGTGTTTGAGCAGTGCACATTCTCTGAGGTCATCTGGTTCAATGTCTGGGCCTTCGAGTGCCTCCATGCAGGTTTAACAAAAGACATATCCGCCTACATCTGTGTCATGGCGCGGCTCCTCCGGTCCACCGACGACGTCGCGATTCTCCATTCGAACGGGTTGATCAGCGTCACGACATTCGGCGAAAATCAGGAGGTTGTAGAACTGTTCAAGTCACTCTATAACTGCATAGACTTCAGGGTACGTGGCGATCTTCTTTATGTGATTATGGAGGTGAATGCTTACCACACTAGAAGCACTAAGAAGTGGAAGAGAAGAATTAGAGAATGGAGCTTGCACCTCAAGCTCACATACTTTAGGAGCCCTTGGACGGTGCTGTCATTGTTTGCAGCGACTCTTCTCATAGGCCTCACTGTTTGGCAGACTGTCTACACGACCCTCTCTTACTACAATCCTCGCAGTTGAGATAACTTGCCAAGATGAGTACTGCTGAGAATTGGGTGAGTTTACTGAGCTCTTTGAGAAGGGTGATCTCGATTGTCTGTTTGGTTCTATCACATATATTGGTGTACGTAGTGATCTAATTTGATACAATATCAAACTATCGAAATACGAATTAATTGCGACGGAGAGATGGTAATACTGATTGATTTATGCTTCTATGTTAGTTTAAAAAATCGTTGATCATAAAAACTAGCTAGCTACTGCAAATGATAGAATATATAGATCACCTAATTTATCTAAGAACTCACTTCTGCCAAGAATTATATTATGTACATATGCTTGGCTTTGTGTATGTGGAAATGTACATCAAATTGAACAAAATTAAAGAAAACATACAAATAACGGATTAATTAGCTGGTGTTGCATTTGAATTCACTAATGGTATTAATTGAGAGTCTAGTCTTAACTCGATCAATTATGTAGTGGCAAAGTGGTCTGCAGGGTTCTAATCTTTTGAAATATGCTTTGTCCTTTGATATATATATGAGCTCCCAAAGCAAGCCTTGGAGATAACATCTGCTGAAAGTTTTCTCATGTCCTCATCAATTCTCAAATCTGCGATCCCCTTGTCCTCCTTTTATATGTTGCTCTCCCATGATTTTAGTAGGAGGAGGGTAGACTCTACCATTAGATCCACCATTCCCTAGTGATGTTTAACAGTATCAAATGTTGTACTCTTATTGGAAATTTATGAATTTTCATTTACAACAAGAAAAGAAATGAACATCTATCTTTGGTTGCCAATGAAAATAAAGATTATTTTTACTCTATGGATACCTGACCTATGAATTACTATACAATAGAAGTTATGTTTATACTCTAGATACAATTGAAACTTCAGTGTATAATAGCAGAGGGTTAGTATTATAGTTAATGAAAACAAGAAATATTAATTTGTTTCTAATGTTTTAATTTGAAATTTTAGTAATTTGTAGGAGATATAAATTAATCTACTCGACGAGGCAACATGCTAAATCATATTCCAGATCTATCTATTCAATATACTATTAAGCCTGCTTCTTCTAATTTTACTATTATCTGTAATTTATTTATATATAAATTTAAAAATTAATAATAGTAATAATAAAATACTAGTAAAAGTACCAAGAGTTTTGTTATTATTACCAGTATTATTACTCTAACTAAAAATAAAAAAATGTATAAGTTGAAGTTAATTCCAAACTACTATGAAATCATTAATCAAGAGACTTGTAAATTAAGATTCATCTCCTTCACCACTTCAGGTTGGGTCACATACAACACAGGCATACTTCCAATAATATTAAACATGAATATTGGACCTTCACATACACCAATAACCTCATCAAATTAGAGAAAGAAAGCATTTTGATGAGCATTAGTAGCGTAAGCTCACTCCACTAATTAATCAATATATAAAAAGTCTTAGACTGGATCTTGGTAATGAGAGAAATTATTTTGAATTTAGAACAAAAATAAAAGTGTCAATCTTACATTTTTATTCAATAATTTTTATTCTGTTTTTTAATTAAATATAAAATAATTCCATAAATAATTCTAATAATTAATTTGGGGGAAAAAACTTTGAACATGGAACAGAATATAATATAGGAAGCAACACACACACACACACACACACACATGAACCTTATCCTATAAATAATTCTATTACATTTTACCTATTTGTTGCATGCAAGCGAAATAGAATTAATCAATGGTAGAAAGAATCTTTATTTTTAATTAAAATTATTCAATTCTGATAGTTTGATTTAAACCAATACACAGCTAATTAAGATCGCACAACAAACTTAATAAATGGGTCAGATCAGTATTTGATTATTTAATATAAGTTGACCCCTACGTACCAAACACAAATCATTAATCAACTATTTCTCATTTAAAAAAATGAATATAATTAGCCTAAACCAAGCTAACGCCTTAATAGTAAAATGGAGATCCTCTTACCCACACCACATAATACAAATACAACCAGAAGGTCCAAATACTCACTGAAACCACAGAGATCAGGATGTTTTTTATGTGCTGATCCATGGCCCTCACTCCTTCCGCATGCAGCACACTCTCTTCTTTCTTCTCCTGATCTACACCCTTCTTCCTTCTGCCTTGTTCCTTCTTAAATGTTTCTTCATCTCCTTTTATGTATATATGGCCGGGTCCTGCCAGCCTGCAGAAGATGCACAAGGATTGTAGTCAACTTTCGTTGGGAATAAAATATGGCAATGCACAAGGATCTGTTCTTGTCAAATGAGACAGTTGATAGAGACTGGACAGGCTCCGATCTGCTTGAATGAATGTGGCGGGAAGGGGCAAGTGAAATTTGCATAATATTTTAAGAGGATGTGTCTGCAAATAGGTTTCAGTTGTTTAAGATAGCCGAGAACGAAGGGAGTTCATATTATATCATATATCTTCAATTATAATGAGATGTTGGAATAATATTGCTATTGCGTATTGACGATAATTAACTAGAAAACACATTCTAATATATATAAGATCATGCAAGGAATATATATATATATATACTTAATTTATTGCATTTATACAGCTTAATTCTTCCTCCTATCATAGCAAGTGTTAGTGTCACAAGTCCACCTTAATGTTTTGGAGTCACGTCCACCTTCACAATATGGCCTCGATCTCATGCATCTTCAAGGGTTCTCATACAGAAAAGAAGGTAATCAAGGGCCTCTTATTTGTTATAATTAGGATGATTTGTGTGAGAATGGTACTTCGGAGGAAAAACTTGTCTCGATCACTTCACTGCCGCTTTGTTTCCTGGCCGAGTTTCTGTGATTTCTCAGGCCTTAACACAATTCAATAATCTATGATCTTGTAACAAAAGTAAACTGCAACTTAAGAAGGAATGGAATTGCTTGGATAATTTGGGAAGGGAAATTGCACTTCCAAAATCATCAATTAGATCATACAAGATAAAACTAAAATTCAAGAGGACCATCAACAGGTTGTTGTCACAGTAGTTTCTTGTTGTGTGAGTGTTGTTAATTACATTGTTTTCATCAGGATATTCATTCCATGCTCCGGGACCATCATCCAATACCTAGCCATTGGTGAATGCTGGTATTTTGGAGAAATTGTGAATGAGAACTTGGAGAGAAAGAGTGAAAGGACAACCTTCAATTCAGCCATGGCCAAGTGCTGACCCACACAAACTCGAGGTCCCAAACCAAAAGGCAGGAATGCGTGTGGGAACTTGGAGGCGGCCATGACCCCGTTCGCAAACCGTTCTGGCTTGAACTCATTGGCATCGGATCCCCAGATATCATGGTCATGGTGCACCATTGACACTGGGATCAACATGGTGACACCCTTTGGAAGGAAGATTCCAGACAATTCCATATCTTGAACAGCCTCTCTCACAACGTGTATGGGAGGAGAGTAAAGCCTTAAGCTCTCATTGATCACCAATGTCAACTGCATGGGCAATTTGAGAGTGAAATTAAAAAGGGTTTTCTTTCTTTAGCTCAGAGAATGTTTGAATAACTTTCTCAAGTTAAACTAGGTAAAGAGTACTACTCAACACAAGTGACTAGTTAAATCCAAATGTGACAGTACGTGTAATTAGCGATACCATTTTCAACCTGTTGATTGAATTAGCATCAGGATAACGGTCGCCACAAACTTCTAACACTTCTGCACGACATCGAGCTTGCCAGTCTTGGTATGTGGCCAACAGATACAAGGTCCACCTTGACGCAACCATGCTTGTAGCATGGCCTGCAAGATACATAGTTTTGCAGTTGTCCACAATGAAACGAGAGATTGACTTCATTTCAGTATGGTAAACACTTGCTGCATCAAGAATGCTCTGCAAGAAGTCATTTACAGGAGTTGGACGCTTAATGCGCTCCTCAACCACGTTCATTATCAAGCTCTCGATCTCTTTCTCCAGCCCCCAAATACGTCTATTTCTCTTTGTAGGGAGATAGCTAACAAAAATTAATAACAATCGTGGTTAACATTAAATTACATTGATATAATAAGCTTAACTTAAAAAATAATTAGTAAGGCAATATTTAGACATGAGTAATGCAAGACATAAGCAACTGAGTTCTTCTAATTATTAGGGTTACACATAAGAGGAGACCATGTTAATAATTAATTAAGTAGTTTACAGAAATTAAAACTAAACAGCGAAAGTTTAAAAAAAATATTATAAAGATACCTCCATCCTGGAACTCCAGTGGTGAAACCTCTAGAAGATATGAGTCCATGAAGTTCTTTCAACTTTAAAAATATTACTTCTCCTTGGGCATAAGTACTCCCAAAACATGCTCTTGAGATCACATCTGAAAATAAGTTTTCCAAGTCCTCGTCAATTTTAATATCAGCAGCACCTCCTTCACTTTGAATTCTATCCTCCCATGATCTCAAAAGTGGGAGAGTAGACTCCACAATTAGATCCACCATGCCCTGAAATATATATGCAGTTTGGTCATTGTTTGATAATGAAGCTATATATATAATGTAAAAACCCTTAATTAGTGAAAGCCATTAACATGCGTCGAAATATGTGCTCAAAAGTTTGCTTACATTGTATATAGGAAAATCATCGCCCCTTTAAGTCTGTATAATATTTAATGTTTATAATTCAACGAAATTTTTGGGCTTTTCTGAAGAAATTTCAATTAGAACAACGTTAATTATATGGGTTCAGTACGTATATATACAATAAGAAAAATATATATTAATTATATATTTTGAACATCCTATTACATATTAATTTAGGAAAGGTGTGTAAATTAAATGTATCAATGTCAAGCCTTTTTTACAGATCTATATATTATAGAGATCACCGTCACATGAATTATTCCATGACTCAACTATAGAAGACTTAATTAGCTAGGATTAGTACTGATCGATCAACATAATTCAATTAAGCTTCTTCATGTAAGACTTGTCAACTTTGAGGTTTTTCTATTTGATCACATCAGCAAACAACAATGAGCTAATATATATAATCAACCGAAAATTTTGGCATGACCTACAGACCTTGACTTTCTCTGGTGAAAGGGTCGGTTGGATTACTTTTCTCTGGTTTTGCCATGTTGAACCATTTGTCCAAACCAGACTATCACCGAAAAGGGCTTTCCATACTTTCCTCTCTTGTTCAGGCTTGCCAAGTTCTAGCCCTGTGTGCGTGTTGATGGCCTTGAGTAGCTGAGGATGGGCTACGCTGAGCACTACCGTCTTGCCTAATGAATATGTGAAGATTTTACCTGTTCATCAAACAACTTTTTGTTCAATAAGAAAAACAAGTTAACAATATACCTAGCGCGTATATGTTCTAGGTATATAAACCACAGTTTTGGAGATGAAAACATACCATATTTCTTCGTCCAGATCTGAATTGCAGGGTAGGTAGCATGAAGATGATTGTGTGATATTATCTCCTCCTCTTTCTTTTCAGCCTTTTCTTCTTTCAGTTGAAGTCCCTTTAGTTCCAACAAGTTCCCATAGAAGAATGATGGTTGGGGCCCTTTTATTCCTTGCTTTCCCAGCTTCTCCCTCATCCTTTGAGGCTTCAAAATCATCACATGGTAGAAGTGAAAGGCACAGACACAAATGAGCAACAGGAAGAAGGAAAAGCAGACCACCACTAAAGCTGCCATTAATTTCTTCTGAATGTGATTGGATTATTCTCTCTTGGATGTGGGTCTGAAGAAGCTGAGCAGTAGTTCTTATAGGATAGTTGCAAGCGGCTGGAAATGATCCATATATACATGATGTACTGACCAAAAGGTTTGAGGAAATTACTGAAAAGTAGTCACATATATTTTTCTTTTATAACTTCATCAGAAGGAATCCTAATTATTTGACGTCAACCTAGCTAGTTTGATGTTGACTCTCAGCTCCTGAACTTCTGATGAGAAAATTAATGCTGAACTTTTATTATTTTGAAGCTTAGCTACCTGCCTACCTCTGTATCCCTTGACGTTTTATGAGAAAATGCTTGTACAGCACCCACCGATAATGAAACTCTTTAAAGCATAATGCTGCCCTACCAAATTAAAAATATAAGATGATGTAGTGGTTCATCATTTTGTCAGTGTATGTGCTTAGAATATATATATATATACTACCATGTATACATTCAAAAGGATTAAGGATTAATTAAAGCTTCAAATACATATTTTCATAATTAAGAACTACATATAATATTGATGGCTCATGATTTCTTTATTGTTACCCAAAAGAAATATGCGGCCTAGCTGTTAAACAGTCTAAATCAAATATGTGATTATTCCTTGCATTAATTATCATTTGCATGCAGTGATAACTTATTAATTACTCTTCCTAACGAATTGAAATCGTGAAATATGGTTCAGGCCTTCATCATACTGAATGTTCTCTTCCTGATAGATGCTTTAAAAAGCATAAACATTAATGGTACGTCAAGTGTACTACTGACACATAACATTCATTGAAATTTTTATTAAGACCTGCAACGAGTCTCATACTGTGCATCAAAGGACATTGTTACAGTTTCTTCATCCTGATTTCCATACCATACTTTGGAATCATTATCCAATACCGGGACATGGGTGAATGCTGATAGTTTGGAGAAACCGTCAACGAAAACTTAGAGAGAATTAGGGAAAGAACAACTCTCAATTGGGCCATGGCCAAGTGCTCACCCAAACATATCCGAGCTCCCGAACCAAAGGGAAGGAATGTGTGTGGATACTTGCATGCTGACATTATCCCATTTGCGAACCGTTCTGGCTTGAACTCGTGTGCATCGGGTCCCCATATATCAGGATCATGGTGCACCATTGACATAGGAATCAACATGGTGAGGCCCTTCGGAAGAAAGATACCGGCCGCATTCATATCTTCAAGAGCCTCCCTCACGACGTGTGTTGGGGGAGAGTACACTCTCAAGCTCTCATAGATCACCATTGTCAACTGCATATGGGCAATTAATTTGGTCAAATAGATAAGATATATATCTACTAGGAATCTCCACGTACATCTAGCCAGCCTCCAAAAGCTACTTTTTTCTATCTTAGATATCCTTAAACCAAATATCATAATTAAACTTTTATCAACCAAAATTTAAGATCTTCATTTATATATATATGTGTTATTAACTCATGTTAATTAACTCCAGAATAATTAAGATCAAATTCATACCATTTTCAACTTGTTGCACGAAGTAGCATCCGGATATCGATCGCCGCAAACTTCTAACACCTCCTCGCGACATTGAGCTTGCCAATCTTGGTGTACGGCCAATAGATACAAGGTCCATTTGGTGGCAACCACAGTTGTGGCATGGCCTCCAAGGTAGATGGTCTTGCAGTTGTCCACAATGAAACGAGTGTTAGACTTCGATTCAGTATTGTAGATACTTGCTGCATCTACAAGGCTCTGCAAGAAGTCTTTCTCTGGAGTTGGATGCTTTTTGCGGTCCTCAACCACCTTCATTATCGACAAATCAATCTCTTTCTCTAACCTCCAAATACGCATGTTTCTCTTGGTTGGAAGATAACTAAGAAAGAAAAGGAAAATTAGTGGACAATTTTATAAGTTAGCGAGTATTTTTGGTAATATTATGGATTAAATTAGTAATAAGCAAATTATATATGAAGCAAAAGATTGCAGTATTTTTCATAATTTTAATGCAATAAAAGCAAGTCTATACGTAGACAAAAATTTGAGTAATTTTAGAAAAATTAATCACATTATTAATTGGCGGTTGAAGAATATATTAAATAAAAAACATGGGTAATGCAAACTAATAATTAAGCTTAATTAACTTACAAGGTATGTAAGCATGAGAATAAGCAAGAAAATAGCAGATGAGTTTAATTTCTTTAGGGTTACACAGATTAAAAAGCAGCAAACCAAGTAATCAATAGAGAATATGCAAAATATTAGTGATCAAATATACAATTAATTAAATTAACTATAAACAACATAATTTAAATTTAAACTGATCAATGTATAAATGAACATAAGAATAAAAAGATTAGATACATGTATACCTCCATCCTGGAACTCCAGTGGTGAAACCTCTATTAGCAATAAGTCCAAGAAGTTCTTGTAACATCGAGTATATTATTTCTCCTTGTGCATATGTACTCCCAAAACATGCTCTTGAAATCACATCAGCAAACAACTTTAGCAGGTCCTCGTCAATTTTAATATCTGCAACACCTCCCTCACTGTGAATTCTCTCCTCCCATGATTTCATAAGTGGGAGAGTTGACTCCACAATTCGATCCACCATAACCTGAAAATATATCTGAAGTTTTTGTGTTGATGATATATGGAGGAACTAATTATTAAAACTGATAATCAAACTCTATAGTATAATTAACGAAGAATATATAGAAATAAACAAATTAATTAGGGTGAATGAGGTTATATATTTGAGAAGAATTGCCTTGACTTTTTCAGGTGCAAAGGTTGGTTGGACGACTTTTCTCTGGGAATGCCAAGTTGAACCATTTGTCCAAACGACACTATCACCAAACATGGCCTTCCATATTTTCCTCTCTTGTTCAGACTTGCCGAGTTCTAGCCCTGTGTGTGTGTTGAACGCCTTGAGTAGCTCAGGATGTGCTACATTTAGTACCACTGTCTTACCTAATGAATATGTAAAGATTTTACCTGTGTATATAAAAACATTTAACATATGCTTAATATACAAATTAAAACTGAGTAGAATTCATTCTTTTTTTCATAGAAAAGAAAACAAGATAATCATAGTCATCTATATATATATGGTAGCTAGCTAGTACCACTTGATAATCTGGGAGCTTATTGTGGATACTAAACATACCATACTGCTGTGTCCAGGCTTGAATAACGGGGTAGGTGGCATGGAGATGATTGTGTGATTTTATCTCCCCTTCTTTCATTTCATCCTTCTTTTCCTTTTTTTGTAGTCCATTTAATTCCAACAAATTCCCATAGAAGAATGAGGGTTGGGGCCCTTTTATTCCTTGCTTTCTCAGCTTCTCTCTTATCCTTCGTGGCTTTAAAACCATCACATTGTAGAAGTGAAAAGCCCAGCTACAAATGAGAACCAGAAAGAAAGAAAAACAGACTGCCACTAAGGTTGCCATACTCTTCGATCTGCAGTGATGATTTGATTAATGCACATCTCTTGGATTTGGGTCCTATATATATATATATATATGTAGTACATAAGCAGTTCGTAATTAAGTTGAGCTGACAACGAAACAGTTTCTAGAGAGGAAGATTAGACAATGACTCTTGGATTGCTAATCACTTGCTTTCACAAGTTGCTAAAGAAAACTAAACCCCTTCCAATCGGTTTGACCATGAAACTAACGTACGTAAAAAGAGATGGAAGATCAGGCCTCTTACGAGTCTTTTTTTGTTTTTTTGAGGGGGGGAGAAAACCAGTTGCAATTGGGTTCATCATCGAACTAATTAATGAAAAGGATGTATGATTTCATTTACTAAACTTCTGCTTTGAATAACCAATATTAATTAGGCCGATATTTGACTTAGTAAACAAGTAATAATATATATAAGACACTATATATTGGCTCTACTTACTTTTTAGAAAATAAGGATAAATAAAGTGGAGTCAAATACTTATGTCTTAGTGATTCAGACTTTCCAACAACTTCATATATATATATATATATATATATATATATACCCTACTCACTAAAATGGAGTCAAGAACAGGGACTACATCTATCTCTACATCATGTCCATGTCAAAAACCCTTTTGCTTTTTTTTACTAAATAATACTTCATATAATTTTTTGTTAATTTTTCTAGGATTTTATCTTTTTGGTAGTTGATCAATGGAAGGCGAGATCTTATCGACACCGTTCCGTACTGAAAATATCATTCAGTCCACAAAAATATTAGTAAACACACAGTTATATTTATAAAACCTTTGTATTTAATTTAGATACTCACAATTAGTTGTTGGGTATAGGATTATCAACTAATTTAATGTCACATCATTATATGTATAATATTGTTTTTGTATGGGTAAATTAATGTAGAATTGATGACCAGTTGACTTAATAATTTAGTTGTGAGATCATGAAACCAAACATCTCTTATATATATAATCTCGCTTTTTTTACTCTTAATTAGGATTAAATTAATGGAGCAACATTGGCAACATGATCAAAGAAATTGGCTTAATTAGGGTCTTGACAAACATTGATAGGAACAGCTTGAAAATAAAAAGATAGGAATCTTTAATTTATCCACCAGAAGGAGACAAAACAATGAAAAACATTCTTAATTTAACTAGTTTTCTTGCATTAATTTGCACCTTTTGAATTACTTGCCCTTTCATCTTCTATAAAACTAAAATTGTCATGCATGATCCGCATTTATTTTAATCAGGCAAAATAACTGAAGTCACTGCCTGCGTGTATATATATATATGTCAATGTTTTAGACCTTCCAACAGCTTCGAAGAGGCAGGTAGCAAAACACATATTCATTTCTCTTTAATAATTAAAAGGGGTTCGAAGGACATATATGTACATACATCCATGTCAGTAGAGAGTCCAATTACTGGTCTACAATCTCTTCATCAAGATATTTATACCATACTCTGGAACCATTGCCCATTGCCGTGTTTGTATTGAATGTCGGTATTGCGGTGAAACAGACAAGGAGAACTTGGAGAGAAAGAGTGCAAGGACAACCTTCATTTCTGCCATGGCAAAGTGCTGACCCAGACACACTCGAGATCCCAAACCGAATGGCAAGTACGTGTGTGGGTACTTGGACGCAGCCATGACCCCATTATCAAACCTTTCCGGCTTGAACTTGTCGACATCGTGACCCCAGATATCAGGGTCAAGGTGCACCATAGTAATTGGGACCAACAAGGTGAGACCCTTTGGGACAAAGATGCCTCCCAAATGCATATCTTCAACAGCCTCCCTGAACATGTATGAGGAGGGAGGGTACAGCCTTAAGCTCTCATGGATCACCATTGTCAACTGTAAGCATGGATAACAGGATATATAAGGACATATCTACGAGTATACATACTAGTATATATATATAACACAATATGTGGACCTTGCATTGAAAAAATTATTTAACAAACCAAATGTTTATGCAGTTATTAATTATATAATTTGAAACCCTAGTTTGTATATATCTTCATTTTTCATACCGCTTTCAACTTGTAGATTGAATTAGCATCAGGGAAACGATCACCGCAAGCTTCTAGCACCTCTGCACGACATCGATCTTGCCAGTCTTGGTTCGTAGCTAGGAGCAACAAGGTCCATCCGGTGGCAACCATGGGAGGAGAATGGCCTGCAAGGTAAATGGCCTTGCAGTTGTCCACAGTAAACCGAGTTCTCGCTTCCATTTCAGTGTGGCAAATGGTTGCGGCATCAAGAAGAGATTCTAACAAGTGATTTTCTGGAGTTGGCTTCTTTTTCTGGTCCTCAACCATCTTCATTATCAATGATTCAATCTCTTTCTCCAACTTCGAAATAGCTAAATTTCTTTTTGTTGGGATATAGCTAATACCGAAAAAAGGAAATAATTAGTTAAAGAATACCACTTAGTAATAGAGATGATGAAAAATTAAAAGTACTATTAGGTAATAAATTATAAAAGCAAGCAAAGACATAGATTGGTATAGATACATATACCTCCATCCTTGACCTCCAATGGAAAAAGCTCTAGAAGATATCAATCTACGAAGTTCTCTTAGCTTCAAAAATATTTTTTCTCCTTGAGCATAAGTACTTCCAAAACATGCTCTTGAGATCACATCAGCAAATAAATTTTCCAAGTCCTCATCAATTCTAATGTCTGCAACTCCTCCCTCATTGCGGATTCTATCCTCCCATGATTTCAGGACGGGGAGAGTAGACTTTACGATCGGATCCACCATGCCCTGAAAATATAAGCATGTGTTTGGTTGAAGGTCGATAACGAATAGGGGCAGTATAAGCAAAAACCTATTCAAAACCCATATAATTAATGTCCTTAAGTGTTTTATAAGTGAATTTGCTTCACGAAGTTGAACTGATCATTTACCCCATTTCTTTGTTAATTAAGCAATGGAATGGGCAATTTCAGTGTGTGTGTGTGTGTAATGTGTGTGTGTGTGTGAGAGAGAAAGAAAATCAGAGAGAGAAAGAAAATCAGAGAGAGAGAGGGAGGGAGCCCAAAACTCGATCATCTACCGACTCAGCAAGAACCAGATCGAACTACTAGTATTATTACATTTCATTTTTATTAAGATTTATTAACCATGTTCATGACTCCAGTATCAACCAGAAAAAACTAGAAAGTTTTCAATCTTAGAGAAATTAAGAAAGATAATAAAATAAAATGAATTACTAAGCAGCAAATAATTAATAAAACAATAAAACATTGTTTTTTAATCAAATATCGAAATTGTTACGAGGAGACCAACGTACCTTAACTTTTTCTGGGTAGAGAGTTGGTTGGATGACTTTTCTCTGGTACTGCCAAGTTGAACCACTAGTCCAAGCAATACTATCGCCAACTAGAGCTTTCCAATCTTTCCTCTGCTGCTCAGATTTGCCTAGTTCCAGACCTTTGTATGAGTTGATCTCCTTGAGTAGATTCGGATCGACTACGTTTAACACGACCGTCTTCCCTAATGAATATGTAAACGTTTTACCTGTTGCAGTACTATCATGTTAACTTAGTTCTATATATTATCAAACTAAAACTTCAAAGACTTAATTAAGCTCTACATGAGATAAGTACTACCAAATCATACCATATTTCTTACTCCAGGATTCAACACCAGGGTAAATTGTATGAAGATGATTGTGTGACATTTCTCCATCTGATCTCTTTGCAGCCTTCAGTCCTTCTCTTTGTACTCTTTGAACTTCCAGCAGATTCCCATAAAAGAACGAGGGTTGGGGCCCTTCAATTCCTTGTCTCCTCAGCGTCTCTCTTATCTTCTGTGGCTTTAGAATCATCACATTACAGAAGTGGAAAGCCCAGAACCAAATGAACAATAGTACCAGAGAAGCAAAGCAGATCTGCAATATTGAAGCTTCCATTTTCATCTGATGATCTCTTGGATGTGGGTGCAGTATTGGTACTTAATCAGCTGTTATAGCTAGGAAACTCTCTGCTCCTTCAAAAAAGTTCTGATACTATTGTAATGGAGGGAGAAAATAATGATGTTGTCTAAATTAAGATTAGTATGTCATAAGCATGCTATAAATTAATATTAGTATGTTGTATAAACTAATGAATAACAATATTATATTGGTAGTTTATTTAGAAAAGGATGAATAAACTGAAGTCATTTGCTACGTCTCACTGATTTAGACCTACCAACAGCTCTAGATTCTCTTTATAAGAAATTGTTTTTATCGAGGAAGATTAATTAGTCTATATATTAATGCAATCTTTTCTTGAATAAAGCTGGGTTTGTATGAAAATTAAGCCAAATAATTGTGTTCTAGTCTGTTTTCTACCAAATGATCAGTCATAGATTAAATAAGATTTAAAGCCTTAATTAAATGGATAAATGTAGCTGTAGATAATTAGCATTTCTCAACCGATCGAGGGAAGGAAGAGGCCCAAGGTCTAGAGGCCCATAACCGTGAAACATAATATATATCTGACGGTGCTCTCTGGCTAAAAAGGACCAATGGGCTGAAGCGGATCTTTAGTTTCCCACTTTTGGAACTCGCGCCGCACTACGTTTCCCGCCTTTCCCCACCCCTTCGCCTTTCATTCGAATCGAAATTCGAAAACCTCATCTGCGGAGCTTCTCTCCAGGCAATAAGTTCCCTCTTTCCGGTTCCATTCGATTAATCCAGTTGTCGGAGTTTCAATCTCTTGAAACACGGCGCTTCTTTCTCCTCTAGTCTCTTTTCCTTTCGCAGTGACACTCTATCGAGTTCCCGAATTTTGATTTACGTTGCATTTGTAGAGACCGGAGATGCACGTCAAGGAGATTTGTTTGGAGGGTTTCAAGTCGTACGCCACCAGGACGGTGGTCTCTGGCTTCGATCCCTTCTTCAACGCCATCACGGGGCTGAATGGGTCGGGAAAATCAAATATTCTTGACTCTATTTGCTTCGTGCTGGGGATCACGAATCTTCAGCAGGTACGGGCCTCGAACCTTCAGGAGCTGGTGTACAAGCAAGGCCAGGCGGGGGTGACCAAGGCGACTGTATCCGTTGTCTTTGACAACTCGGACAGGAGTAGGAGCCCTCTTGGGTATGAAGACTGTGCAGAAATTACAGTTACTAGGCAGGTGAGTTTAAGTCTTTTGATCATTCTCGAGCTAAATTTTTTTCAATTGCTTTTTTATGGGGGTAAAAAAATTCTACATATGGGGAGCCTAGTGCTTTCTATGAGATAATGGAATCTGATCAATAGCACATGTACGGACGTTTCGGGCTCTCGAGCTTACTGGTTATGTGAATGTTATTCAAATGACGATCTTTCTTGAAATCAAAGTGAAACTGTTCAAAACGCTTGCAAGCTTTGTTTCCTATAGTCTCCTTCTCGATCACATTTTGACTAAACCGCATCATTTTCACTTACTCTTAATATGAACGATATCAATTTGGAGGTAAACCACAACTTCCAAAAAGGTGAATATTGTCAAATATATCTAATTCTGTTGATACGCTTCATAACACTGTTGTATGCTGACAATTTCATAATTTTGGCAAATAGAAGTGATGAGAACTACAAGTTGGCCTGGTTTTGATGAATTTGATTCAAGCCGTTCCTGGCGAGACACCATTAACTAATTTGTTCTGAAGATTTAATTTGGCAATTCAGCATTCGATCTGAGTGGCCCTTCATTATTCTTTTGCAGTGCTTAAGATTGTTGTATATTAGGGACTTTCAGTTTTGAAGTTCTAAGGTGCATTTGTTCCTTAGTGCAGATTGTAGTTGGTGGAAGGAACAAATATCTCATTAATGGTCACCTTGCACAGCCTTCTCGAGTCCAGACACTTTTCCATTCTGTGCAGCTTAATGTGAACAATCCCCATTTTCTCATAATGCAAGGTCGTATCACTAAGGTTTTGAACATGAAACCCCCTGAAATTTTGTCGATGCTTGAAGAGGCAGCTGGGACGCGAATGTATGAGACAAAGAAGGAAGCTGCTCTCAAGACTCTAGAGAAGAAGCAGAGCAAGGTTGATGAGATTGACAAGCTTCTGGACCAGGAAATACTTCCTTCCTTGGAGAAGCTTAGAAAAGAAAGGGTTCAGTACATGCAGTGGGCCAATGGCAATGCAGAGTTAGATCGTTTAAGAAGGTTCTGCATAGCGTATGAATATTTTCAGTCAGAAAAAATACAAGTTAATGCAGTTAATGAGGTTGCCCAGAGAAAGGCCAACATTTTACAGCTAGATGAGAACATCAAACAGTTGCAGGGGGAAATCCAGGAAATGGAGAAAAACATATCTGACTTAACAGCTGAAAAAGAAGCCAAACTAGGTGGAGAGTTGAAGATTTTTTCTGAAAAAGTTGATGGTCTTTCCCGTGATCTTGTGAAGCAAACTTCTGTATTGACCAACCAAAAGGAATCTCTTATTGCCGAAGAAAAGGCTGCTGAAAAGGTGAAAGAAGCTCTGTCTTGTTTGGAACTAGGCTGCAGCTTTAAATTTTTCTGCATTCATTCATAAGTATATGTAAACCTTTATGGCAGATTGTTAGAAGTATTGAAGATCTTAAACAATCAATAAGTGAGAGGGACTCTGCTGTTAAAAGAGCTGAAGATGGAGCTGCTGATCTGAAGAAGAAAGTTGAAGATCTTTCTAAGAGCTTGGAGAAGTATGAAAAAGAATATCAGGTGTGGAGTAAACAAGTGTTTCTGTTTGCTTTGTTTTTGCATGCATACTGAGATCCATATTAAAACCAAGGCTATGCAATTTGTTGTGACAGCCTCACGAATTGTCTGTCTATATCCAAGGTTCCTTTTAGAGAGAGCTTTCGGATCTAAAACTGTTTCAAAAAACATAGGTGGTTGGGGATTTCTTCATCAGCGTATCTCGTTACTTAAGAAATGAAAAGGTTTTTGTTGAAATTTTATGATGTACCTAATACCTGAATGGAATGTTCTTGGTAGGGTGTAGTGGCTGGGAAAAGCAGTGAAGATCAGGAGAAATGTCTTGAAGATCAGCTGCGAGATGCCAAAGCTGCGGTGGGAACTGCAGAAACTGAATTGAAACAATTAGGAGCCAAAATAAATCATTCTGAGAAAGAGCTTAAAGAGAAGAAAAGCCAGTTAATGGCTAAACGTGGAGAAGCTGTTGCTGTAGAGAATGAGCTTTCTGTAAGAAGGAAAGAAGTTGAAGATGTTAAAAACACCCTTGAATCTATTCCTTATGAAAATGGTCAGCTGGAAGCTTTACAGAGGGTTAGTACTAACTATGAGGGGGAAATAGGTTCTTGAATTCTGTTCTTTGTTTGTTGTTTATTGGTGCTGTTATCTTATTGCTAACTCCTACCAGGATAGGGCAACAGAGTTGGAGCAAGTACGGAAATTGAAAGATGAAATACGAATACTTTCGGGAAAGCTGGCAAATGTTCAGTTCATGTATCGTGATCCTGTAAAAAATTTTGACAGGTCAAAGGTGAAGGGAGTAGTTGCGAGACTTATCAAAGTGAAAGATAGCTCAACAATGACAGCTTTAGAGGTTGGATGGGCCTGCATCTGTCTTTTTTCTTTCTTGATAAAGTGATGATAATGAGTTTACTTCAATTAAAAACTGTAAAAGCCATTCTAACTTTCTTTCTGCCACAGGTTACTGCTCGAGGCAAGCTGTTTAATGTTGTCGTAGACACAGAAAACACAGGAAAGCAATTGCTTCAAAATGGCGATCTTCGGAGAAGGGTTACAATAATTCCACTAAATAAAATCCAGACTCATGCTGTTCCACAAAGAGTTCAAGAAGTTGCATCTAGACTCGTCAGTTTGTAACCTTCTACTATTTTGTTTGTTTATTCATCCTTTTCGCTGAATGGAGTATTCACTCTCTCTCGTAGATCCATCTCTGAGGAATAACAAAAAGATGATGTAGTAGTGATTCACCTAAAGGTTTGATCAGTAGACCAATAATCTGTATTTGATTGCAGGTTGGTGAAGGGAATGCTGCATTGGCCCTATGTCTAGTAGGATATGATGAAGAAGTAAAGGTACATAACACCAAACTCCTGTGTGTTTTGATGGTTCCATACGTGCTTTCTATACATATGGCTACATTTATCTTGAAAAATACGTCATTGTAGTATTTAAACCCTGTGCGAAGGGTATGGGTATCAAAATCCGAAATTTGATGGCTCAAGCTGGTTACCACAATGATTTGGTCTTGAGGGAACTTGTATTTATTAGGTTAGAAGAGGGTTTTTAACTTTGACTCAGCTGTTTCAGGGAAGGCCAGGATCCAACTTCAACAAACATCATTTGCTTTGAAGTTTCTTGAAATTCCTGGCAACTTGTCTAATCTGAAATTCCCCCCTTTCCATCCTTTTATCTCCATCGCTCTTTGGTCATTTGTGTTTTCTGATTTCGTTTTTGTCTGAATTGTTTATTGGTTTAGTTTAACCTTTTACCTGTGGACAATCAACAAAATGTAATTGGATGAATGGAAGTCTTGTCCTGCCAACTGTTTTGTCTGCTAAATTCTTGGGTTGATGTTTCCAAGTTCTGTTGTTGATCCTTTGAAGCAGGACCCAGTCAGTCAATATGCTGTTGATGCTGTGCATCAGTCGTACGTGGGGGAAACTCTCCTAGTTTCACGAATAAGTTCAAGATCTTCAAAACATTGCTCATAAAGATTTTTGTTTAACAATAGAGTGCAAGGTGTTATGTTTTCGGAAACATACATTTTTTTCTGAGAGAGTATTGTTCTGTGTAACAGAATGCAATGGCTTATGTCTTTGGGTCCACCTTTGTTTGTAGAAGTATTGATGCTGCAAAGGAGGTACTCTTATTCTTAAATCCGTATCTATGTTACTGCTTTATATTGAGTAGTTGGATTTATGTATCTTCTGTATTCTGAATATAAGACTTTGATGCAGGTTGCATTCAATAGGGATATATTCACGCCTAGTGTAACTCTTGAAGGGGATATTTTTGAACCCAGTGGTTTTCTTACTGGTGGTAGCCGCAAGTAGGTTCCTTTATTGCACTTGATGAAGTCATTTCTCATGGTTTCTATATTGTCTCATGGGTATAAAGAGAATCATTTCATCTTGTTTCCATATTTTGTTTCATGAGGATAATTACACAATGTTTCCTGATTGTGGTTATGGATATAAAGAGAATCATCTCTCAGACCTTTTGTTTGTAAACTTGGAGGTAAGAGGGGCATGTTGAGTGGGAAAGAGGCCACACTAAAATGTGCTAAGAAAATTCAAAGGTGATAAGGTTGAAAAATAGGCCTTGTAAGTGGCTATTTATAAAATTTTCAAAAAAAATAGTGGCTAATTATAATTAGCCTGCTGGAGTTTTTGATGTCCTGGATAGGCAACTTATCTTAGGTCCTTGGGTTTGTATGTTTCCTAAAAATTATATTCTAGATAAGCTAGTACCTTAGATGTTTCTTAGACAAGTTATGGTTTCATAAGTAGTTCCTCAGTTAAATTATATTACTAACCTATTTAAGGAGGAAACAAGGGTAAGTGGGATTCAGTCTTTTAGCAATTTGTGTTTTGGTGATTTTTTTTTTTTTTTTTTTTTTGAGACTGCTGCACTTCTTTTGTAGCGAGGGTGTACTTCAAGCCCTTTTTTGGTAGGTTCCTGAGTATTACTTGTGCATGTAGGGATGGTGGGGAACTGCTGAGGCAGCTGCATATTTTGGCAGAATCTGAGTCAAAGCTTCATGTTCATGAGACAAGCTTATCAGAACTTGAAAACAAGGTCAGTTCTTGGTCCATATAATTATATACAGTTCAAACTTTTTCACGTTTTTTATACAAAATCTTTTAAAAAGACATAGGTGCGCAAGCAGATCTCTTGTATGGGTGGGTGCCTCAATTTCAAGGTTCTTTTCTACGTGCTTTTTATGTTTATTAATAATGTGATCTTAAAGAAATACAAAAATACTTTATATAAGTACAAAGTGGAAGACTGGTCCTCTGGTCTTCTCAGATCCCTACAACGATAGAAGAAGAATAGAAGTGAAGGGAATAATTGAGAGGAAGCAGAGAGAGAGGGAGGGAGGGAGGATACCAAGTCCAGGCAAGCTCGGAGCACATCCTCCACCCTCCTCCCTTTATTGCTAAAAGTCACAGGGTGAAAAAGGGTGCAACTCCACCTTCGGCAAATGAGGGAAGGTCAATTGGCCTCACCTCCATTGTGGCCATCTCCCTCTATAAATTAAATCAGGGAATGTCTTCCCTCAGTTTACTGGTTTATTAATTCAAATAGCTGAATTTTTACCCCGACATCAGTTGGAACACTAATATAAACTTTTTTACTGGTATCGTCTTTCAAGAACATGTCACTTATTTGTGTTTATTTCCAGATTGCACAAATTCTGCCTCTTCACAAAAAATTTGGTCATCTTAAATCTCAGTTGGAACTGAAAGAGTATGATCTTTCACTCTTTCAGAAAAGAGCTGAACAACATGAACATCACAAGGTGTTTCCCCATAACTAGAATTTCATTTTGTACTTTGTTTTTCTGTTTTGCCCTTGTGGAGTTTTTATTAGTTCTTGATTAGTTGCCTGAAGTTACTATCCTTTGTGTGTTATAGTTGACAGAAATTGTTAAAAAGATTGAGGAGGAGCTAGAAGAAGCAAGGACTGAAGCCAAAGAAAAACAACTTTTGTACGAAAAGTATGTATCACAAGTATCTTCACTGGAAAAATCAATCCATGATCATGGTAAAAATCGAGAGAGCAGGTTGAAAGATCTGGATAAAAGGATTAACGTAACTAAGTCTCAGATGCAGTCAGCATCAAAGGACTTGAAGGTAACTTGTTTTGTATCTTGTACCAATTGAGCCTTATTTATCTGAAAACTCCTTGCACTTTCATTCTCTTTTCACATGATTAATCTTTCTAGTGATCTTAAAGTGCTGTGCTTCTTATGACACTATCTAAATCAGGATCCAACTATATTTGCTGCAATCAATTTAGTGTGTACTACTTGGCCAAGTTGACTCAAATTTTAGTCTAGGTGAGTCTGTAAGGAAGGGGTTTTTTGGGGGTGGGCAACTTGCCAAGAAACCCCAAACTGCCCCTGAAATGTGAAATTGGGCAGTTGGGGTGAAACCGGCCAAGTTGCATCCCAACTTGGGTCAAAATGAGCCACATTCAGTAAATGGTGGCTTGGCTATAAAAAATGTAAAAAAATCTAAAAAATAACCAATTCTTTTAAAATTTTCTTCAATTTGATATATTATATGTCATATATAATGTGTCAAAAATTCATGTTTTATACATAGGTTTTGTAGACTATGCTATAATATTGATTATGCATATTGAGTTCATAAAAGTTTTTATCTGTGTATGCTATTTTATTAATAAATAGTATTTTAGTTTATAAAACAATGTGTGTACATGATATACATAACAACAGTATATTGATGTAAAACTATAAATACATGTGTGTTAATGTATGTAATTTATTTGATAGACTTAATTACTATATGTTTAAGTTAATATAGAGTTTGGTACACATAAATAGATACTTTTATGAGTTTAATATGCATAATTAACAGTTTAGAAGAGTACAATATGTACTTATCAAGCATGAATTTCTTTCTTAAACTATTCCTTATGGCATATATATCAAAACATTTTGCATATGGATTTTCGGGACACTCAGTTGGGTCCCAAGTTTGAGTCATCAGGCCATGGTATATATCATGAATGCATTAAATGCAAATATGAGGTTGATAGTGTTTGGCCTAGTGATGCCAAAAACATTTTTTAATGAATCAACATGAATTGATTTAGAAAAAAGTGGATCAACATGAGTTTTAGGCTTGAAAGATCTTCGCTTGCAACCTGGAAGGGTAGCTCAAAGTTCTGACGAGTCATCTTTTAATGTACCTGATCTTTATTGTAACATGTATCAAAGTGGAAAATACTAGTACATTGGCTTTCACCCAATTTTTTTAACATGAAGTAGCCATAACTGCATATATCCATAATTCCTCCTAAACTTTTGTTGGTTACTAGATGGAATTTGGACCCAGTTTAAGAATCCTCTAGATTGGCTCTCTTCTACATGTCTGTTTATTATTGTGAACCAGGAACATGAAAGTGAAAGGGAGAGACTGATTATGGAAAAAGATGCTGTCATTCTAGAATGCAATTCGTTAGAGGCTCAGCTAGCCTCTTTGAGAATACAGACTGATAATCTTCAAGCGGAGGTGAAAAGCCATAGCGAAAAGGTAACTGATATATACTTGTCACCAGACCTTTCATGTTATCTACATGTCTTTGTATTTAGCTTTCTTTTACCATTTCAGCTTAGTTCCATAAAAAAGGAACTTGATGCGGCCCAATCAGAGCTGAACATCAGTCGTTCAAAGATGAAGGAATGTGATTCTCAGATTAGTTCTATGGCCAAAGAGCAAGAAGAACTTCAGCATAAACTGAGTGATGACAATTTAGAAAGGAAGAAAATGGAAAATGAGGTATTGCTTGCATAGACCAACAAGATAAGGATGTTCATTTGTATATAGGCAGTTCTCATATGACCCTCTTTTCTAGATAAAACGGATGGAGATGGAGCAGAAAGACTGTTCTTTAAAAGTAGAAAAGCTACTTGAGAAGCATAGTTGGATAGCAGCTGAGAAGCAGTTGTTTGGGAAAAGTGGGACTGACTATGATTTTTCTTCTCGGGACCCTCACAAATCAAGGCAGGAATTGGAAAAGTTACAAGCTGAGCAATCTGGGTACTTAATCTGATTTTGTTATGCTTGCTACAATCAGAACTTTTTCCTTTTTGATTTTTTGCCTGAGTTTCTAAAATGAATATTGTATGTGTTGTTTATAAAGGCTTGAGAAAAGGGTGAATAAAAAAGTCATGGCGATGTTCGAGAAAGCAGAAGACGAATACAGGGACTTGATATCCAAGAAAAACATCATTGAGGTAGATAGCTGTTTTTGATTGTGAAGTTCGTATATCTTTATGTTTTACATGATACAATGGCCTTAAACTTAGATTTGTTATTTGTAGAATGACAAGCTAAAAATCAAGGAAGTTATTGAAGAGCTTGATGAAAAGAAAAAGGAGACATTAAATGTCACATGGGTCAAAGTAAACAAGTAGGTCCTTGTTTTCTCTAATTGTCTTTTCTGCTCTCTGTTATCTGTTTCTAACTTTACACCAATATTAGCAGGCTCTTGTGTTTCATGCCTATGACCTCAGTAACACGCTTATGACATTTTGTTATACCTTCCTGTAGGGATTTTGGATCTATCTTTTCCACTCTCTTACCTGGAACTATGGCTAAACTTGAACCACCAGAAGGTTGCACCTTTTTAGCTGGTCTTGAGGTTCGTGTTGCTTTCGGGAGTGTCTGGAAGCAATCATTGTCAGAACTTAGTGGTGGACAACGATCCCTTCTTGCATTATCCCTAATTCTGGCATTGCTTCTGTTTAAACCAGCGCCATTGTATATATTAGATGAGGTACTTTGTCATCTACAGCTATTTACTTTATATTTATTTTGGTTAATTTCTAGATATAGCCACCTGCTTATGTTTTAACATTAGAAAAAGAATAAATTGAGAAAATCCTGAGGGAAATTGAGTGAGTACAATACAAAACACGAGAAATGGGGTGAGTACAGCATAAAACAGGAGGAAATATCCTGAGGGAAATTGGGTGAATACAATGCAAAATAAGAGGAAGGAAAAGATTCTATTAAGAAAATTTCTGAGAGAGGGGATGGGTGCAACATAAAACAAGAGGAAACAAAAGGAATAATCAAAATACAAATCAAAGCAGTTTCCTGGGTTGAAATGGAAAAGATTATTTTTTAGTGCTTAATTTTTTGTTTTAGTTATAATAAACATTCAACACATCAATGTGTTACATTTTCCAGCGAGTGTAGGCTGGAAGCTCAAGGTCTATAGTAATAAAAACTTGTACAAGTGATTCTTTGACATAGTCAAATTATTCTAAAATCTTAGAAACTAAAATTGTCTTTCCTACATATTGCAGCAGTTTATACGAGAAGATCATGCCATGATCTTTACTTGCTTGATGCTAGTTTAATTGATTCATGGATTGTGATTCTTGTACATCAAGTTCCTGGAGTAGCTAGTCTGATTCTATTCATCTTTGTTCTTTATGTTCCTGAATGTGGCTACTGGGTTTACTGAAAGCTACTGTGCATTGGTTCATCACCAGGTTGATGCTGCTCTTGATCTGAGTCACACTCAGAACATAGGAAGGATGATAAAAACTCATTTTCCACATTCTCAGGTTTGTGCAATGTTGAATGCAAGAATTTGGGTAAATTCCTTTAACCATTTTTTAAAAAAGTGAACTAAAGCCTCAGCTGGTTAATGCCTCTTGATGGGCAGACTACTGCCAGCGTGTTGGTACTCCTATTTCTTTCTTTCTTTGCCTTTTTTTTTCTCAGGAAAAAAAAAAAAAAAAATTCTTGCCAGGCTCTTCAACCCAGGACGGGTAGGGTAAGTTGAGTTGTCTTGCCTCAACAGCTAGTCTTAGCGGGAGCTAACAGGGACTCCCCCCAAAATGGAAGGGGCAGACCAAATCCCCAATCCCCTGCCTCTGGAAATCTTTGTCTACCCGGTTGGAAAATCATGGTATCAATTGCCTCCTGGAGGAATTAGTGAAGGCCTCTAAGATTCTCGTTCACTAATCTTTTCTGCAACTGAGATAGCTTGGTTGGATAAAAATAAAAAGAAAACAGCTGTGGACTATTGCTAGTTGCCTCCCATTGGAATTAGTGATAATGTGGTGGCAGTTCGCAGTCAACTCTATAGTTTATTGCTGCTAAACCAGCAGCAGTGTTGTGAATGTTGCTTCTTTTTAGACAGCCATCCAATTGCCAATTCCTTGTGTTTCATGGTGCCTACGAACTACTTCAACCTGGGAGTGCCCGTTATATGATTAGTAGTATGCGGCCCTTTTTCCTTCACTTGAACAAAATTTGGAAGACGCTATTGACAAAAATTTCCTAATTAACATTAGGGAAGCTAAAGGTTTCCCTAAACTATGTTGTTTCATGGCCATCCTGCCAAGTGTCATATGTGGCCCACAACCAGATGTACATCTGCTGAGCTAGCAGTTTTTGGAAAATTGTTATGATTATCTGCTATGGTGGCAATTTATTTTATGGCAGAATCTGTAATAGAGGGGAAAAGCTTTACTTATAATAATCCTTAAGTATTTAGGCTGTTTGAGGTTTTATCAATCAGTTCCCAAGAGGAAAGTTGAACGGCCAGATTCTGAATGCTCATATGATCAGCGGAAGCAACTGTTTTGTTTGATACAACCATTGGAAAGCATCTTACTGTCATAGTTTGCTGTTGCAAAGATGCTTTCATGTGAGAGCTGATTGCAGAAACTCATGTATTGGTGTTATTAGATTCTGAAATGGCAAATTTGAACTGATATCAACCTTTGAATTGTCTTAATGAACCCATCGATGACACGTCTGGGTTATAAACCAATACAATAGACCTTGATCTCTTACCTAAAAGGAATATTTGTCTGATGA
Source organism: Aristolochia fimbriata (assembly GCA_019845555.1). Classification (NCBI taxonomy): domain Eukaryota; kingdom Viridiplantae; phylum Streptophyta; class Magnoliopsida; order Piperales; family Aristolochiaceae; genus Aristolochia; species Aristolochia fimbriata. The sequence continues at coordinate 700,741 of CM034082.1, forward strand.
ACAGCTTTTAGGCTGTTGTACATTGTTTCCTAAGTTCCTAAATGTAGCACGTTTCCATATGCAGTTTTTGGGAGAAGCTCTTTGTTTCATCTTTGCTTTTTCCTGTCCTTAAAAAGATTCTTTTTAATCGAACTGACATGGATAATGAAGAGTGATACTCAAAAAATTACCTTCCAAGCTTCTAACAAGTCTATTGTTTGCAGTTCATTGTGGTGTCTCTGAAGGAGGGTATGTTTAACAATGCTAACGTCATCTTCCGAACAAAGTTTGTAGATGGAGTTTCTACTGTCCAGAGAACTGCTGCTTCAAAAAGCAAATGATTTATTCTCAGTGACTGTGAAAGGTAACGACCCTATCTTATTTACTGTTGCTTTTGCACTTTCCACTCTACCCCCATTTTTTGAAATCTCACAAAATTGGAGATGCTTTACACCATCTATTCTATCAAATATGTTCCTCCAAATTGTCTTTATTCCTTTCTGAACTATAACATTTCATATTTAAATCCCGTTTCATTGATATCATGGAAGCTGTTAATTGGTTGCAGGTCGTTGTGGAGTTTTTTGTGCATGTGTCGAAGTGTTAACAAACTGTGCTAATATAGTGGCAGAAAATATTTAGTATCTTCTGAGTAAAAGTTAAGGCATCCTTTTGTTGTATATTTGTATTGCTTATACCATTTGGTGTTGTATAAAGTTGAAATCAGTCATAAACTCCTCCATCCACAATGAAATGATATTTCCATATCTTTCTCAATACCATTATCTGATGCATGATTAAATCAATGAAAGCAGATGGTTAAAAGGGCATCATTAGCTTCAAGATGGAAGCAGTGAAACATCCATTTTTATTTCAAAACGCTTTCAGTGCTTGCTATTTCTCTCTGAATTCCTCTTGTTTTTACAACAAAATGAGCATGTACTTGATGAAGTTATTCGAAGATTAGGGGAAAAAATTGAATTTTACTTTCCATTATAAATAGCAAGTCTGTCAGAGCTCAAAACCCGCGGCCATTTTCAAACTTGATCTGTTAGTCAATGCTGAGGTTAAACTATTTAAGACTGAAGCCAAATTGGTTCCCCTCTTTAACAGTATGTTGTCCAATTGACTTGACATATCCGTGTTGGATTTAAGGACTTCATCTCAGATGGCGAGTCTGCTGGTCTACCTTGCAAACCCTGGACTCTTTATTTAAGCAGAATTGGGTTGATTTTTGAGCTCTAACTGATCTTGTGTAGGAACATATTGGTCCAAACATTTTCTCTAACTACATATGATACATGTCACATTTACAAAATAGTTATTTTGCATCTTCAAAACAGATATACAAGAAAGAAAAATGAGCAGATAAAATAGGATCCTCTGAGCTTATGTTTAATAAACTGATACACAAATTACACAAGACTGGTTTCAGCGGGCAGCCCAGCAATCTCCCTTAGTGGTTTCCACATGAAATTTCTCCTGCATCAGAGAGCTAAGTTTTAGACTGTCATATGCATTCAGCAAGTCTTGAAGTCATATATCTAAGCGACTTTTCCTGCTAGCTTCTACCCAGGATGGGCAACTCTTTCTTTCTTTTCTTTTTTAAAAACAATAGAATGCAATGATCTAGTCATGTCCAACCTCGTATCATCGTAATTTTGGCAGAGGTAGAGAGAGTTTAAACGAATCCATATTGGGAGACTTTGAATGTCATTATAGGTCCATATGTTTATCAAGTAGAAACCATAGGAAAAAGAACAACAAGAGTTTTTTTGTTCTGCCAACAAGCACAAAAGATTAAAAACAGCGCAAAGAGAAATTTTCAAATAGGAAAATTGGTCAGCCAAAGAGAAAATGACAAACAGTTCCAAAGTCCTACTTTCTTAAACTTACCAGTTGCCGCATTCCGCAATAACCCTGACTTTGGGCCGGAGGCTTGGTAGCAGAGCAAGGAACTGTAGTTCAGCTTTGGATAGAACCTAACAGCAGCAGGAAAAGAGATCAAATACTGAAACATACAGAAATGCACCATAGATACATCTTGTAAAACTACCCTTCATGAAATGTATAGGCCTACTTTCAGCAGATGCAGTTTTGGTGTTTTCTTTACTCGAAATTCTTCATAGAAAGCCAAGCATTGAAGAAGATTCACACCTTAGCTTCTATAACCCAGACAACCAGTCCTTTGGCGTTTGGAGGCAGAAGAGAGAGCCTGTAATCAACCTCTGGTGGGTAATACCATCTCGCGATTGGCTGCTTTCCTATATGCGCCTGTATTTCACAAACTATAATTGTCATTCGAAAAGAGAAAAGAAAAGAAAAAACACAGCTGCAAAATGTCAACAACATAAACATCAAATGTAAATGTAATGACAGAACTCTCAAGATCATAGGAGACAATACAATTAATCCCATTTGAACAGAAAAAAAAGGGTCTTTCCCAGAGAGATATTTGTTAACGAATCGAGCTTTCATCCTTGAAAGAAGCTCCACATCTCAACCATTTGAAGGTAAGAAGTAAGAACAGAGCTTCTTCTTCCCAACAGTCGGGACTTTTCGCAGGAGCAACCCATTTGCCTCAAAGGACAGGTTTCCAACCATTACGAACTGGTGCGCATTCAGAGGTAAAAATAGTCACCGTTCATTACCGGGCAAACTGGGTGTATCTTGGTGAGAGTGGTCTCTGGGTCGCCAAGGCCGCGGGCAGATAGGTCCAAGAAGTAGTATCCCTGGTACCGGAGCCGCGTCAAGTACCTCCCCTCGTGCCCTCCTTCATGGGGACTGTATATAGCCAACGCCTTGTGCTTCTCAATGTCGTCCAGCCATCGACCCAAATCCAGTTTCGCCAAATCCCCTCCAATAAAGTCCTCAATCCCGCACTTTATCCTCGGCCCGGACGTCCCTGATTTCCTGGCACGACGATATTGCCCCGCCGAGGCCGGGAAAAGCGACCGCCGGCCGAGACTAAATCTGGACGACGACGAGAGATACGTCGGGACGGTGGTGGCGGCGGCTGCCATTGTTCCCGCGGCAGTAGAAGCTCGGAGGGAAGGAGGGAAGCGGCCATGTATTTGTTTTGGTGTGTTTGAATGGTGCAGAGAGAAGATAAGGCAAAAAAGGTTACGAAGCTGTGCGTGGGGCTTGACTCAACCAACCGACTCGGTCCGACTCGTCCCATATCTCCCAAGGACGAGTCCATCAACAAATGACAATCGGGCAGGCCTCATGGAAAAACATTTTTGTTTTTTCTTTATCTGAATTGGAAAATCATGGTCAACAGGTTCAGTGTGAGAGACCAATCAAGAACGGCTTCAGTGGAGATTTGGCTCCGTGGACTTCCAAGAACAGAGTTTTGGAGGGGCGGAGTATACCGGCGATAATGATACCAATCTGAGCCTCGTTGGTGCAAATGTAAAAGCTGCATTCCCACGCTCACCGTATCTTTAACGGTACAGTATGAGTTTCAATTTCCTTAAAGATAATTACTTTTCTGGAATGTACCCAACACTCCGATTCTGATAAATCGTACTTCATAGTTCACAATGTCTACGGGTGGTACTACCAAATATCCGAGTTTGAGATGTTAGTTCAAAATGTAATCACCTCATAGCGTGGAATTTAGTGTACCTTGTTTCAATCGTTCCTTTCTTGAGTTTCTCTCTATCTGCCTCCATTTCACTTTGATATTTATTGATATAGGTTGCTTTCCGAACGCTGAATGTTCTAAGTTCTAACAAGTCTCACATTTTGGGATTTAAGTTCTTAAAAGGAAGGACCAATTAGAGTTCAGCTGAAGGTTTCCGGAGGTTAGTGGAGCTCTCGAAGTTTGTTCGTTTTTTAGTTCTTGCGAAATTCAAGTTTCAGGATGAGAAAATTTTTTAAACTCGAAAAGATTGTTGCTTTGCAGGCTACGAGTGGGCTGTAGAGGTCGCAGGTGGCCTTTGGCAATCAAACCCTGTGGTTCACCATCTTTATCTGTAGTTTTCGTCGAAGGTTTTAAATATGCATCTTCTCACCGTTCCCACACCAAAAGTCAATCCCAATCCCCCTGCTTTTGTGTCTCGTAATCATGGCCTGTCCTCTTCTCCCGTGAAATGTTGCAGCCCTGTAAGGGTCTCAAACTCCTTTTTTGGAACAGGGACGTGTTACTGGATGAATAAGGAGCCCGCATATCCTTTTCTTATGAGAAACCACAGCACTTCCTTTTGTATCAGATGTGAATTGCATGCAGAAAAAGATGACAGCTATTACATGAGAAGGTGTGTTGAGGTTGCAAGAACAGCTTTGGGGTGCACAAGCCCAAACCCGATGGTTGGCTGTGTGATTGTGAAGGATGGGAATATTGTTGGCGAGGGATTTCATCCTAAGGCCGGGCAGCCTCATGCTGAGGTAATGACCTTGCAGATGTTCCACTTTGGTAGATAGATACATGGTTGACGTAATCTCTGTCAGTAAGCGATTATCAACTTCATCACCTTTTTTCACCATCACAGCTGTTGAATTCTACCTTATTTAAAGGTAGGAAGTACCGCCATCACCCCATTATTCTTGTCATGCTTTATAAAGGAAAAATTCTTCTGTTTACAGATAGTTGTAATTTTTAGCGTTAAATGGGTTATTTTGTGGCTTCGTTTGATTGCTGGAATAGACTTATAAGTTTCCTCCATTTTGCTACTTCTGGTGATTATGTCTAATTTGCCAATGTTAATCATAATCTTCTTATATTGTTCAACCCAATCTCCCTTTCTGATATTGCTGATGATGTACCTCACAATTTGGTTTTGTACATTATTACTTCTGCTGGATTATCTCTTCACTCTTGATCTGTCGTACTAAGGAACAAGGAGGGGGTAAGGATCTTATCTCAATAACAGCTTAAATGCCAAAATAGCGCAAGTAAGGTTCTTCTCTTAATCAAAATGACAATGGAAGAGAAATACAGAGCATGCTCGAATGAAACTTAATGAGAGTACAAATGTTTTGATGTTTACAAAGTAATAGTCGTTGAATTGACTTGACTTGACTCCCTCTATGCTATATATTCTTTAAATTCATGTGCTTTATCCTTTTGCTATGCCATCTTTTGGTATTGAAGTTTCAAATATTTAATGAGTTGATCTGTCTAAATTACTGATACTTTCAAATGTTTGTTTAAATTAATTATGTGTATCTACTTTCCAGAAATGTTTTCTCTTCACCAGAGAATTGGAAAACTATGTTTATGAAATTTAGTTGACACTAGTTTAATTGAAAATAAATAAGTAAAATCTTCTGGATGATTGTGGTTTGGGCCTTTGACTCAGTGACCAAATGAGTAGGTTTCTAGTGTTAGGTCTTTGGTTCGAGTCTCACAGGATTATATGCTGTGGTGTTAACAAAAGAAACAGACAATCACCATGGTCTTATTCCATGCAAACCCGTCACATACTTAAATTTGCGTCAAGTTTTTCTCTACCAGCAATTTGATCTTTAAGCGTGGGTATAGAAGTAGGATTCCCCCTGGTAGGCTGGCAGCAAGTGTAAATCTTCCAGAAACCTTCATTTATTCATACTAATGATTCAAGTTTCTTCATGCCATTTGTTTGCTGCTGCTTTCTAGAAGAAGTATCTTTTTAATACATCAAATATAAGTAGCAAATATTGTTATAACTTTCAGGTATTTGCTCTTAAAGACGCTGGAGTCTTGGCTGGAAATGCGACGGCATATGTAAGCTTGGAACCGTGTAACCATTATGGAAGAACTCCACCTTGTACAGAAGCACTAATTCAAGCCAAAGTAAAACGTGTAGTTGTCGGGATGGTAGATCCAAATCCAATTGTGGCTTCAAAAGGAGTGGAAAGGCTGAAAGAAGCTGGAATTGATGTGAAAGTGGGTGTGGAGGAAGATTTATGTCGTAAACTTAATGAAGCCTACATTCACCGAATGCTCACAAGGAACCCACTTGGTACTCTAAGGTAATACCTCTACCCAAATTGTTTTTAATGACTTTAATGCAATGAGGCATGGTGAGAAATTTGGAACTCTTTTGCTTGAATATGTTTTGTATATAATTATACAAATTATTAGTGGTGCTAGAGGCCTTTTCTGCCATTCCAGGACACTCGATGGCGTGCTTTATTGGCAGCATGCTAATTAAGAGAAATGTTGTTGTTCTTATTATTTTTAGTTAGTATTGGCAGGTAAAGTTCTATGAAGTATGTTCATTAAGATCAAATTTTACTTGCAAGAAACCCATGATCAGATGGCTTTGGTCGTTGGATTAGATATGTTACCGTCGTTTATGAAAACCTGACAGTGGTTCAATGGCTTAATATTTGTACAGTCACTGCATTCAAATTAGTTCTGCATGTTATAAACGTAAAGCTTCAGTCAGCACTGAGGCATCTGCATGCCTCATAGGGATTTCATTTCTCTTTACCATCTCTTAATTATGTTGGTGGTGGCTGTTGCTGAAAGAGCTTTCTTATGTATGAGGAATAAAACTGTGTTATATGTGTCCATTTAAGATTAACGTTCTTTACTTGTTTTCTATTTCTAGGTACTCTCTCTCACTGAATGGTCTCTTTCAAAGTCAACTTGGCCTAGGTGCTGATGAGTTGGGTGGGTATTATTCAAAATTGCTACAAGAGTATGACGGGATTATTATTTCCGGTGCTTCTTTGGCCCAATATTCAACATATCCGAGATCCAGAGAAATAGGCGCCAAACAGCCTTTGCAAATTATAGTAGCAACATCATCATCCTTTCCTATACATCTTCCTGTTCCTGATACCAACGAGGCAGTGGTCTTCAAACTAAAAAGTACTGTCTTAGAACCATCAACAGAATCAAATTTGCATCGACTGGGTATTGAAATCATCACTTTGGATCAGATGGAATTGGGCCAGATTTTTAGTTATTGCGGGCAACAAGGCTTGTGCAGTGTTTTGGTGGATCAAAGAGGGGACTGTAGTGACTTTGAGGAGATCATTGACAAAGGTATTGAACAGAGGCTGCTGCAGAAGATGGTGGCAGAGCTGTTGCCCTTGTGGGCCAAAGATAGTGACAGTGATGCTATCAGAGTGGAGGGTTTAGGCCAAAAATGGATTCCCTTGGAGGATTTAAAATCGCAGGCTTCTGGTGTAAGTGTTCTTCTGGAAGGTTATTTTCGGTGAAAACTACTTTAGAGAGGTTCAATTAGCTAAAATCAAGTGATTCATGAGAAATAGGAATAAAAGCTCCACAAGTATCATGCTCTCCTCTTCTTTTATGTAGCTTTGAGTATCATCCTGATGCTGTGCAATAAAAACCAATTAACCAAATCATTTATTTGTTCATTGAGAATTATTCTATGTACCAAATTTAATGTTTCGTTATTCTAGTTCAATATTGATGACTCCATATATGTCAGGGTCGGTTTAACACTGTAGGCTCTGTAGAACTATAATGAAAGGAATCTGCATATTTAAGCACACTCAGACAATAATTTGAGAAATTACTCATCCTTGTATTCCACTGAATGAAGATCTCATACAAAAACTTCTTGAGCTTGGGGCAAACCCTTCAATACATCAGCAGTCAAAAACAACTACTTCAGGCTTGATATATTCTACTCTAAGCATCAAGTGCTCAAAGATCCTTCTCCTTACAACGTTGTAGGAGGAAACTTTGGCCAGTAACAATTTTCAGAACCCTAAATCCCTTGTACCTATTTTCTGCCAAATGCCAACTTTGTGGAACCATGAGTGTCAATCTCAACCAGGCATCACTTTCGAATAGTCTGAGTTGCATCATTCTTTCTTGGTTGGACAGAGTTCATCCTCAAACACTAAATGGTTTAGGATGTAGATGTTTGAAATTTGTCTGATCCCTCAGCTGAAGGGAGTATTCTGAATTCTTATCCTCTTTTTATCTTGGAATAGGATTCCTTCCACTACAATGAAAATGCTTGATTTCAAACAGGTCCAGGATGCAGGTGTGAGTTCGTCAGTCATCGTCATTGAACATTTTTATTGGTTTCAAAGTGGTTGAATTTCTTGCAATTCAGCTTATGATGCTTGCCAGCAGGACATTGCTCCTTTTTAAAATATGTCCACCCAAAAAATGACCTCAGAAACTACCAACCTCAATTGCACTCACTACCAATCTCCACTTCCCTGTTGTACTGTAAAGTTAGTTTGAACTATCCATGGCGCCTCTCAAGTTGTTTGGACAGTTTTTCTACTCCTTCAACATGTCAGTCTGCAGTAGATATATTTTATCAAGTTTAAAACACATTTCTGGTTCTATCCAGCACTTCTTGAAAAGGGGACCACATTTGCCTCTTCCTGTATCCAATTGAATCTGCAGAAATATGAATCCATGAGCCATCAAAAAGTAGCGTTCTTCATCTACTATGGACCACTTACTGAAACTACTTTTTCTATAAGATGTTATATTTCCTTTTTTTAAGTATTTTTGGATCGGAGAACAGACAATAGCAAGGCTACAACCAAATTTTTTCAGAAGATAAAACAACAAAACAATATCAACAAAATATTAATAAGTCAGCTTCAGTACCTTTCAGAGCCGCATGTACCCACCATTTTGAAATCTATCCTTACGGACAGTTCTTCTCAGGAAAGACTTTCTATTGAGAGAGAAACTCCTTCTTAATGCTCTTCTTCTTTTCCATGCAGCAACTTTTGCATAGATTGATGGGAAAGCAAAACATAACAGCAGAAGCAGCAGAGTTACAACGGAAACCAGCATAACATTTTGAAACCCATCTTGTAACACAGGGTCAGTCTGATCAGTCCATGGTACCCCTCCAACATTCATTCCAAAAACTGTTTAAGACCCATCATATCAACCATAAGGACCTAGGTCAAGCTGAAAATATTTGTCTAAAACAAAAAGATCAAGCTGGAGAAATTTGCAGTAGTGAAAAAAAGTTACCTCCAGTAATGATAGATAATGGAAGAAAGATAATGGACAGGAAGGAAATGTAGTAAAGTTTCTTATTAATTTGTTCGGACTGCCAACTATCTAGACCAGCCTGAATTGCTGTGACCCTATTGACAATGAATCCTAAATTCTCCTTTAGTCTCCTGAGACGGCCTATTAATTCTTCCAGAGAGGAAATATCTTCAGAGGTAAACCAGCTTTTGCTAGCGCATTTTTCTTTGACACGAGGGAAAACCTGTTCACCATGAGAGACTATCTGAAAGGCAGATCAATCAAGTATAAGACAATGGTGAAAGTTTAATAAAGTAGGAGAGAATAGGGAAATACCTGCAACAAACGCTGCAAATCAAGGTGCATTTTGGGGAATCTCCTGTCATCAAGTAACTGTTTCCTTAAGGCTGAACCACCTACAGTAAAAGACCTTCGATAATAATGAGATGACTATGGAATAAATGTTGGTTTAAATGTATAGTCCTATGCCACTGCAAACAGGCAGCTAATGCAGATAACAAAGATATCTTGGATATGTAGATTATCAGTACAAATATTCGGAGTAATTACATGTTAAGAAGCTAATGAAGTAGAAATTCAATTAACAATTTTGCTGCCATCAAGATATGAATATCTATTAGAACATAATGTAACTGTCTCGACCAGCGGCAACTGAACCGTGACCAACAGGATCTGTCCACCTCATTTTTCAGCAACTGATCCAGGAAAGAGCCAGGAATCGATGGACGATCTTGGATTATTTTAGCTATGGTATCCTGATTTCAGAATTTTAGCACCCATACGCGAGCCACATTTTGCATAACGTGACTAGAATCATAAATGGAGAAAGTTCATATCATGTCTCCTAGAAGTCATACATGGTATCTCACCAAGCCTGAAGACCACCAGGCATCAGAAGGGGAAAACTAAAGATGAGGGGAATATTTCATTTTCATTCAGAATAAAGTATGCCATACATCTTACCTTTGTCCAATGCAAGCTCAACCGAGTCGAGTTCCATCTCAAGATTGACTGAAATATCCTGAAGTTGATCCATGTGAGTATCTAGGATGTGAATGATCAGATTTGATACCGTTTGTGGCACAGGGTTATCACATTCCTCTGAGTGATTCATTGTCAACAAAAAATCAAGAACATGCTCCCTTATCACAATTCCACTGGATTCTGCTTTTCTATTGTCAGAAAGAAAGTTTGGGATCTCAACACTAGGAATCTCTGACAAGAGAGATTGTCCTGTTGGAGAAAATTCCAATCTGGGCACCCGACCTAATGAGACAGTAATAACAGAATTTTTCGTGATTCTTGCAGCTAGCCTAATGGTGTACTTACTTGAAGCTGGACCAGGAGAGTTTACGCGAAAAATAAGGACTCCATCAACATGACCACAAAAGGGTCCATTGCTGATGAGGCTGAGAATATCTTGGAGCTTCAAAGGAGGACAGAGAACATGAATCAGGTACTGTGCAGCTAATGCGTGTTTTTGTTTACCCCTAGGCAATTCTACATGATACCAACAAAATTCCCTCCCTGAGCCTTCAGAGAGGTCCCACTCCTTTGTGAAGTAATTGCCATTTCCATCAAATTGATAAGCCTTTCTTCTAACAGCTCCAGGAAAATTTGCTCGTAATTCATTCGTCTCTTTCATGGAAGTTGAAGGAGAGGTGGGTCTAGTGTTTTCTCCTGCATCTCTTTCGTTTTCCTCTTGCCCTTCAATGGGTCCGTCAGGGACCAGCTCCATCATTTTGAACAATTTGCAAGAGAGATATGAGGGATGTTTGTATGGATTGGTTCAATTCATGGGTCTCCAAAAATAAGATTTCTTCGCAACAGAACCTGACTAAATGAGGGGGAAACAACAAATTCTCTACAGTCTACATATGGCACCAATCTAAAGAATATAGTTTTTGGATCTCTCACTGAAACCCAATACAGATACAAGAGGAATCACAAAATCTACATACAAGAGTTTTCAACCTGGACTATTGCGACAATTCAAACAGTTAAATCATATCCAACCACTACATATTTGTTTCTAATCAGGACTAGTTTTCAGAAAACTTCTGCGTGTTGAACTCACAACAACAACAACAAAAAAAAGTCATCAAGAAAGAAAATGCAAAAAGGGAATGAAAACGAGTATTCCGTCAAAGGAGCATGAAGGTGAAGGAGAAGGAAATGGTGGGTCCTTACCATTCCATTTCCTGGTTGTAGTTCTCTTCCTGGAAATAGGGAAAACAGCCATCCTCAAACCGTGGATGAGATTGCTTCTTGTTCGTTAAACTGACGGTTCTCTTTCACCTCCATTATCACTATATAACGATCATCTATTTTTATCAGAAGATAAAAAAAAAAAAAAAAAAGGTAAAAACGTGCTTGCCGTTCGAGTTGAAGTTTGATCTTTGAAGGCGATTTCCTGTGACCTGTTACTAGAGCAGCTTCCATTGAAACAAAATATAGAGCGACATCGGCGGGGAGAATTACATATACTACTATTCCATTACTATTTGATAAGAAATAAATAATCTGATAAATAAATTGGATAAAACAACGAAAAAAACCATTCATCTATGAAAAATAAGAATGTTTCATTTTAAAAAATAGATAATATAATATTATATAATTTTATTTTTTAGATTACAAATAATCCTATTTTTAGATTACAAGAAGAATAGTTTCTGTTAAAAACTTTAGAATATATAAAAAATAATTTTTTATTATTAATAAACTGGAGCGATTTTTTAATTTTATTTAGTAAAATTATATAATACCTCCTGCCTCCTGCTTTAGTCGTAACTGCAGGGTTCAGGGTTTAAGATTCGGCGGGAGCCGTGGGACTGAGACTTGTCACTTGAGAGAGGGTTTTAACTTTCCGTCTTCATTTTTCTCCCTCTTACCGAACACGATTGTCTGCTGCTGTTGCTCTCAACTTGATTTGCGGCATTGTCCTCCCCTCCGAAGCTTCCGAATCTAGGATTCTAAGTGAGTTATTTTAGCTAGAGCAATCTATAGTGTCCTCCATGAAATGGTATTCTTTTCTGGGTGGCTCTGCAGCAGTCGTTGGACTGATTATAAAAGATTGATTTTTTATTTTTTTCTTGAAAATTGGAATATGGGTAGTCGCTTCTTTTGTTTGGGGAGACTGGGTACAGCTGGGTGTTCGATTGATTACTATTGTTAGTAATTGTACGCTTTAGTTTAGCCGTCTTGCTTATGCGTTAGAGATAGTATTTGGTTTCTAGGATAAACACATCGCATTGCTCCTGATAAAATGTGATTTTTATACCTATAAAGTTATATTTCTTGTTGAATGATATCTTGCCTCTTTTGGATATTAGTGAGTTTCTGGCAACATAGGCAAGTTTATATTTGAACCTTTGCTAGTCTGAGCTTGAGATATTATTATTATTATTATTTTTAAGTTATTTCATTGGAACGGTGCAGAATAGCAACAGAATACTAGAGATTACACCGGGAGGGTCCTTTACATCAAAGGATTTGAGGGAGACTCCCTAGTCAGCTAGAGAATAGTTATAATCATTAGCACTTCGCTATGCATAAGTCCAGATAGAAATATGGGAAAACAGAGAAACCAACAATGTCATGGAATACAGTCCAACTAAGGGGGTAGATGCTTCCCATTGCACCAGCTAATGACGACCTAGGAATCTCCCTCCTTATGAAATTTTCTTGTGAAGGTGGTAGAAAACATATGAATTCCATGAAAGAGGTTTATAGGCACCTCAGCTGTTGAGTCGATGATGCCCTACGACCACCATAAGTTGCAAGAATCTGGTCAAACTTGCCTCTCCCACTCTGAGATCTCCAGGTTGCAGAGGGAGGAGCCATCAATATTAAGTTTGATGCAGCCAAAAGTGGGGGAGTTCATAACCATGGGCGAGAGAAGTGCAGTGGAATAGGTGGGAGGCGAGTCAACAAGCTAAAACAGGGTTCTTTTTCCAAATGCACTTATTTTCTTCACCTGTTATGTATCTGGACGTTCGACAAAATTAAAAGCATACTAATAGAAGTCTATGTTATTTTTTAATCATCTTTGGACACAACAACATGGCTTTATCAACATGGCCAATTTTTGTGGCAAGAAACCATGCTTTATTTTTATGGGACTCCCTTGCATGTGAATTGAACAAACACAGTCTGTTTCTCTTGTTCCAAAGCATACTCTTTCCAAAAAATCAGGCTTTGCTCTTGCCTAAAAACAGAAATCCTCTCTTTGTGATTTAGGTTAATTGCTCTCTTATTAATAGTGCTTTAAGAAAAGAGTTCCTTTTACTAGAAGTGACGACTTAAAGTACTTATTTCTTCTTCATTTCTTTCTTTTATTTTAGTTGTTTCAACTTATGTTACACCCTGATATTTTAATATTATTGGTACAAGATGTTAGAAGTCAGATTTATTTGTTAAGAAGCAAGATTTGCAAATTCTATCATATTTCCTGTTCTTTCTGTTCATAGTGTAATGCATCATGGATGGTGGCATTTGGATTAAGACTCTTAATTGTCAGTATTGGTATTTGGAAAAGATATTATGATTTTTTCTTCTCTGAATCTCATTTGAATTCACGTGTTTTAATTAATTTTTGGTGGGTAAATGGAGTCGCTTGGTTATATTTGACACTGGCAGCTATGGTATTGGTTTTATTTTGCATTTGGATATTTTCATGTCAGACATTCAAATCAAATTTAGCATTACAATTGCATGTGGCTGAAGCTTCATCCTTTCATTTTTACTCTGAACTAACAGCACAAAGCAAAGCACAAGAGATTGAAACACAACAGTAACACAAGCAAAGAAAGATGTGGAAGAAGCTCCTTTGTGCCTGTGCCCATTCTACAACACTTCCATGGTGTGCTTTAGCCAGGAGGACCTTAGCAAGCTCCACTCCTTCTTCGTCTGCTGTCAACTCCCTTGTCCTCCGGTCTCTCAAAGAACACTACCTCGAAGTCTCTAAAATGTCTCCTCCTCCAAAGGTAAGTCCTCCATCACCTTTCACCATTGTAAAAGGTGCTTTGGACAACCATGGTCCAGTGCTCAGCCGAACATATGGTGATGAAGGTGAGGAGATTAGCATATCTGTAATGCGATTGGCTAACATTATCCCTGAGGGTGGTGATGAAGACGATGATGGCGGAATCAACCAGCTTTTTCTGCATGTGGATATCTCGAAGCCGGGTCGAGAAAAAAACCTCCACTTCTTGTGTGGCCTTTATCCAGATGCCATGGGAATCCATTCAGTCTCCCTGAGACCCCCAGTTAATTCGTGGTTTCAACGCATCCCCTCCAAATACCAAGGCCCAACATTTGAGGATCTCGATGAGAAGCTGAAGGACGCTTTTTATAGTTATATTGAGGAGCGTGGTGTGAATGAAAGCCTCTTCCCATTTCTCCAAGCCTGGCTCTATGTGAAAGATCACCGGAACCTTCTGCACTGGTTTAAAGCTGCTGGTACCTTCATTAAGGAAAACAAGGCAGTTTGTAGTAGTAGGGTACAATCTTGATGGGAAAGCCTACTTTATAATCTGAAGCATGCCCCATGTGCTTTATATTTATTTCATCTTTGGGTTATCTTGCATGGTCTAGAGGCAAATTAAGAGTGAATATCAGAAGAAATTTGGCAAAACATGTATGGCAGCTGTGGGAATTTGTCAAATATCAATGTTGGTTAATATTATGAGAAAATGATATACTGAAATCTTTACCTTCTTACAAAAGAAAGGAAAAAACTTAGATAAAGATTTAGCAGTTGATTCCTTCACGCAGATATATATGTGGCATTGCCTGTAACAAAAAAAAATTATATCTGTTTTAATGTTATTAACAACACACACCAGTCATTGATCACTTAATTGATGTATGTTTGAGCAAACTTTTGCACTCCAGTGTCTCTTGATCCTCAACTGCTAACAGGGATAACTTTCTCATCCTTCCAGTGTTTGGAGACGACATGTGCCAGTGTTACTTGAGACAATACAATGTTACAAAGTCCCCAATGGGTCTCGCAGTCAGCTCAGATTTCAATGAAAAGATCCACTGCAACGTGGACTTTATACCAGATATAGGCTTAAGTGATCCAATATTTTAGATGTACCCAAGCCTCATGCATATAATTTAGAAAAAAAAAAAAAAAAAAAAAAAAAAATCTTTATTTGGCAGCCCTATTTAAGTGTTGTTGTTAGCCTAACTGACGTGTTTGTGGCTGTAACACTAAGGAGGGTATCTACCAAGAGTTCAGCATACGACAACATGAACTTCACTAGGGAAGGACAAACAAGTTTTCTTCCATTTTGTATTCCTTTATTTTCTTGTAGGAAGAAATCTTGGATCCAGCCGAGCATCACACTGAGTGTGAACGAGTTCATCCGATATGACTATTCAAGCCCAACTTTGTCGACCTGCTGGTTTCTTCCACGAAGTGGTCCAAGCTAGAGATCTGATTTCGTGTTTCATCTTCTCACCTTCGCAGAAACTAGAGACTAGAACTCGTGCGTATAACCATCCATGGTTTGATGGTGAATGGGAAGGGCCTTCACTGATCACTTATTGTTTGTAAGGTGTCTGCAGTTTGCTATGTGTCACTTAACTAGTAGTTCATAATCATGTGTTATCTAATAAATTAATGGATTATATAACACCTTTTTAAGGGTTAGATTAATTCTTTGGACTCTCAAACATATAAAGATTATGATTTAGAGTTTCCAACTAAATTAATGTTGTTTTCTTTGTAGCAGTAACTTGACAGTGACTATTGTGACCATTGTCAACTGATATATAAAGGTGATGGAAATGATATTCTCACAGGATAAAGCCTAATCTTTTAGACAGTTCTATCAAAGTGTGCATCATTTTGGTATAGATATTTTATATGGTCAATAAAAATTATAATGAAATAGTTTCAATTAATTAACTTCGGCTTTTAATAAAGACCGAAAACTTATAATAAAAATATTTTTGCAGGATTTCAATGTTGTAGACTTGTTGTTATATAGTACATCACTTTTTTTTTTTTTTTTTTTTTTTTAAAGATATTTTCTTCCTACAAGAAAATAAAGGAATACAAAATGGAAGAAAACTTGTTTGTCCTTCCCTTGTGAAGTTCATGTTGTCGCATGCTGAACTCTTAGTGTTACAGCCACAAACACGTCAGTTAGGCTAACAACAACAACAACAACAACAACAACAACAACAACAACAACAAAAAAAAAAATGATATACTGTCATACTGTGTCTATCTGGACTTCAATCAGGACACCCCTTTTTATACTTAATACGTACATGATGCCCCACTTCATTTATTCTTCTTGTTGAGAAATAGCAATAATTGATGTAGTCTGCTTAATTACATAAGTTTGGTTGTTCCAAGTAGCTTGGGAGGGATGATTGAATGAGCCCTCTTCCTCAATAATTTGGCTCAATAATTGTCTCAAGTGATTGAATGAACCCTTTTTTTTTTATTATTATTAATCAACAAAAATTAATCACTAGTACTTGATCTTACAATATTTCTAATACAGTTTTTTGGATTTGTCTTTGTGGTTCAGTTCTAATTACACTTAATTATGGGCTGAACCCTGCTGCACCTTCTAAAAGTGATTTCAGGTTTGCTTGTTGGACTGGGCAAGTTCAAAAGAGGAGAGATAGGAGCTGAAATGGGACAAGTAATTAAGGACCACAAGTGAAAAGGAACAATGCATGCATGAATTAATGGTCCCTGCCTGAGCTGCCTCTTGCCCCAAGAAGATATCTAATATCTCTAAGAAATATTAGTGAAATAGAGAACTTAGAATTTCAAAAAAGTCTATTTATGATAATTCACATCTCGATTGTATATATTAGTTTTTCCTTCATCTAACTATGGTATTTAGATCACCCAGTTCTAAAAACTGTAGTATTTTAGCTAATTACTAGATCTGCTTAATTAAATACCACAGTTAGAAAGGGCGAAAATACTACAATTGGAGTCAAAATATTAATCATATGCATCCTGTTGGCTAGTCTTGACGTTCAGTACTAGCAGAGATTCTTTCCTTTGGTTTATATATATATATATATATATATATATGTTGGCACCTACCTACTCTTCATTGAAACAAATTAAGGATGAACCGTTCATTTTTCACCCACCTTTAATAATCAGTATCAACGTGCATGCGCCCACTAATTCCTTCCACTTAAGAAAGACTATTAATTCTAGCTTATGAGCAAAAAAAGACACTAACCTTAATTATTTAACTTAGCATTATTTCAAGGGCAAATAACATATGCAAGTGACAAGTCCAAGTTCAATGAACTAAAAATGAAATTACCACTTGGATCGATCCAAAACAAGAGTCATGACAATAGATATATATATATATATATATATTAACGGATTCAACCCATAAAATATTAAAGCAAACAATTATTGAATTCCAATCTAAAAAAAAACTTGAGCTACCGACCAAGTTGTGTTTAATTAACTTTGCATTCTATATATTACTATTGGGTTCACATATATTAACATTTGTATGTATAGTCTTGAGTTTTTAGTAGTTCATACTAGCTAGTGATAAATATGTAACAATATTGCCGCAACTCTCTAGCTAGGTAACAATATATCCATTAATAATCAATCAATCAATCAATCAATCAATTAATAAATACTCCCCATTATACATTAATTAAATATTATATCATATGTGTCCTAATAAAACTATAGTTAACAAAAACAAGCAATTTCCACTTAACAATATAATTATCATCTATATATATTGGGTTTTAATTAATTATCTTTTTTGGGTTTTAAAATATTAAATGGGACAAGTACATGAGCCTCTCTAGCTATATATAGACATAAAAATGAATAAATAAGAAATATTCAACTATTTATCAATTAATAAATTAAAACACAAAATATATATTCCTTGTCTCCTACTCCTTCGATCGATCTGCTTCCTTTTCTTATCCTTTTGGATTACCTTTTTCTTCTGAAAACCGACAAGGAGCTAGCTAGAACAAGGAAAAAAGACTTGCTATATATATATATATATATATATTAACAACCCCAGCACATATGAACCAACACGTAGCTTCGTAAAACTTAATACTTGGAAGAGAAAATTGACTTTCATCAACAATTGCATGTCCCCACATGCACGTAAGTAGCTCTTATCTTTAATTTCCACCATCTTCTCAAACCTTGCCATGTATCGATCTCTCGCGCGACTTGATGCATGATTTGGACAAATCAAATCAAACCAAACTGTTTCTTTCTTTGTTATTTTTTTTTTTTTTTCCCTTCCTTGTTCGAGAGCGACCAGAGAAAGATGAGAGGAGGAGAAAGGGAGAAAAAGGGTGTTATAATTAATTAAGCAGCAGCTGGGTTCTAAATCGGAAGAAGCTTAATTAGGTGCTCACAAGTTATATTTAATTTATCAGGAAAAGTAATCAAGTGGGATTTAAATCTGATGCTTTGAATCGAAAAGTTATACACTTATTAATTATAATTGTGCTTGGTCTTTTATGGTTAATTATATCTTTCTTCTCTCTTTAATTAATCTTCTAAAATTCTATAGTTACAAGCTATATCGGCCAAAAGTAAATAACAACAATAGTACTAATAATTATATATAAGGTAAAAATACATAATTATTTGTGATTTACGTATTATATATATATTGATGATCAATCTTTTCTTAATTTTACATGATTAATCATTAACTACTACTTAGTGAACGTGATACAAATTAATAATACAAATTAATAATACAAATTAATAATACAAATTAATAATACAAATTAATAATACAAATTAATAATACAAATTAATAATACAAATTAATAATACAAATTAATAATACAAATTAATAATACAAATTAATAATACAAATTAATAATACAAATTAATAATACAAATTAATAATACAAATTAATAATACAAATTAATAATACAAATTAATAATACAAATTAATAATACAAATTAATAATACAAATTAATAATACAAATTAATAATACAAATTAATTATGAAATAAAAGAACCTTTTTCTTCATAAAATTAATGAGTGATTTAATTTTACGGGCTGGCTATATATACATGATACAAATAGAAAGACAACTTTTCCTACCTATATTGATGACCTTGCCTTTTGAATTACACGAAGAGCTCATTTTTTTTTCTCTCTAGCTAGCTACGTATACAAATTCATGCAGCTCTTCAGCCATTAGAAAGAGCAGCGCCATTCGTTCGATCGATCCATCATCGATCCTCCGCATTTCCCCCACAGAGTTCTTAATTGAAAAACAAGACAGGAACCATTAACACAACAAATTAACGTAGCTACCAACAAGATATATAAATAAAGAATAATAATAAAACATGTAAATCATAAGTTAATTTGTGATCGAATTAAGCTCTTAATTAGTATATAATAAGTTCAAATGCATAATAATTAACTTTTTTTTTTTTTTTTTTTTTTTAAGGGCTTACATTTTACAATGTATTACTCCGCGGGGGGCTCAGAGCAACTCACTCCCGCTATGTGCAGCGCTGACTCCCGCTCCCTGTCGCTGCTGTCATGGAGAGTCGAACCTGAGAAAAAACTTTTTAAGACAAAATAATTAAGAAAGTAAACAAGAAGTGTAGCTACCAATATTTCATGTCACATGGTTGAAGATCGACTTCTAGCTATTGGTAGTAGGTCAGACAAAAGAGTCATGCATGTTACTTCTTACCCCACATCCACTCTCATTTTTGTGACACCAGGACTACTTGTAGGCCACATTACGTTGTACCCTCTTCTATCTTTTCTTAACCATTTGCAATTAGGAGATGACACCTCTACATTGGTCTACTACTTAATTCTTTTATATATAGATTCTACATGCAACCCCACGTCACTTTGTTTAATTAGGTGCAATCAAATCAATCATATTCTTAAGAAAAATAAATAAATAAATAAATAAATAAAATGGGTTTTATATTAAATTAAAGTTGATTAACCTTTCATTTACATTCAATACCTAAATAAATTTTGTCTCATCATGGAGCAATTTATATATATTAATGTACATAAATTAATAGTTAGGCCTAGATTCTACATATATATGCCATGTAATTAGGCCACATCCTGGATAAGTCGTGCACCCAAATTATATATGATTATTCCTTGGATCAATGCCAACCACGTACTTGGTTATATATATTATTCAATACCCAAAGTTACCTTAGTTTGATATAAATAATTGATATATAATTGTGTTTTTTTAAATCTTTTAATTAAGAGGGTTCTTTCATCAATAATATATTTTAGGAAACATACAAGTGCCGGTTTCCCACCGGTGGTGACTGGTGACGTCATAATATTGTTATAAAGCCGGTTGCAACGCCGTAACGGCGCAAGTGTTTTGCGTTTTCCCTGTTTCGAGGCGGTGACGGAAGAGTATATACTCGTTGCAGCCAGACACGAGATTCTTTGACACATGTGAAAAACTGCCAACCTGCTAGGGGCCCAGGGCAGCTGAGAAAGATCTACCTCTGTTCCCACTCACGTGCCAAAATCTTTTTTCTTTGTCATGAATGTAACGTTCAGTCGCCACAAATTTTTTTTTTAAAAAAAATTAAAAATTAAAAATTAAAAATTAAAATACAATAAGATAAAAAAAATAAATTTAAATATAATATAAAAAAATATATTAATAAATTAATTATGACAAAAATATGAAATAAGCATAATTTCATAATTTCATTTTATGAAAAAATATTGGGTTTATTTTCTTCATGAGACAAGTAGATTGTATATATATATATATATATATATATATATATATATATATGATTCAGGCAAATGGGTCATGTGGATCGAGTTGAACTTTTACTTAAAGGTCCCAATTAATATAAAAGCGTATTAATTAACATACAAACAATTATAGTACCACACCTTCAGAAAATAATGAATCTAATCTATGGTAATGTAAATGTTATATGAAAAAATAAAATCAGTAACAAAATATTAAAATTACGTATCGTATATAAACCTGACAAAAATACCCGTCTGTCTCTCGAGCAATGGAAATTAGAAATATATATTAGATGTTTATTAAAATTTTAAAATATAATATTCTTAAAAATTGTTTATTATTTCTTCCACCCTGTCCCTCTTGTATAATATCTGAGATAGTTTAAGGAGCTCTGGTTTAGATCTGTAGGAATTCGTAGAAAAAATACATAAATCAAAATAAAAACTTGACGTTCTGATTTTTTTTCCCTTCTTTTATTTAATTAAAATAATATTAATATATATATTAATATATATATATTAATTTGTAATGTATTTATAAAACATATATATTTTTTATTTTTATTTTTTTTTAAAGAGGTGTGGACCGGAAGGTCCAAAAGGCGCCAGAAGTTTGAGGAAGGCGACGTGGGAGGGACAGAGCTGGGCAATGTTACAGTTGGTACGGACGGTCTTCCCCCGCGCTACGCCGGGTGGCACCGCGCGTTATTTAGCCGAACGGGCGGAGGCGTTACGGTAATCGGGGAATTTAAACCGTCCGACCCGACTCTCAGGGCCAGGGTGAAGAAAAA
Organism: Aristolochia fimbriata; assembly: GCA_019845555.1. Classification (NCBI taxonomy): domain Eukaryota; kingdom Viridiplantae; phylum Streptophyta; class Magnoliopsida; order Piperales; family Aristolochiaceae; genus Aristolochia; species Aristolochia fimbriata. Next base: position 722,243 of record CM034082.1, read on the forward strand.
GGCCAAGGATCCGCGTCGATGCGATTGGGAGTCCATGAATGAATCCATATTTTGATATTGTAGCGGGCGAAGAAGAGCGAGAAGTCACTGAGCTTCCGGAACTTTGAACGCCTCTTCCATATCTTTCTTCTCCGCTTCACGGGATCTTCTTCTATATTCCTCCTTTCTTCTGCCGACCGCTCGGAGATTAATTGAGAGACGGCGAGGGAGTCGTATTCTTGCTGCTGTCTTTCCCCCCTCTCTCTCTCTGTCTCTCTCTCTCTCTCCCTCTCTTGTTCTTGCGGGAGGTTTGGAGAAGAATTGAGAAGACGTCGCGTGTAAGTCATACGTCTCGGGTTTTCAAGTTTCGTGTCACTTTTACTCCTGGGTTTTGACTTTTGATTTGGAACCGTCCGGGAACCAGATTGTGAGTGAACCAGATTGTGAGTGAGTATGCACCGCTTTTGTTTCGGAAGGGAGAGCGATACGAATATTATTGTTCCTTGTGTCTGGAGCATTTCGCTTTTCTCTTTTTTTCCTTCTTGGACTGGGAGAAGTTTTGGGGTGTAATTTGCTTAAAGCAAGCGCCTTGCGTTCTGGGGAGGTGATTTTGTTGTATTTTCCAGCTGTTTTTTAAGATTCATATTTCATTGCGCTTTCTTACTTTTATAAATTTTTTATGACTCTTTTTGAATATTTTATTTAATTCGCTACTGGTTTGCTCATAAGCTGTGACGGTTTCGTTTTTGTTGTATCATTGTTGTCATTATACTTAATTCTCCCTACTGTTCAGCTATGAATGGTTCGATCGTTACGATCATCCTTCCTTTCCATCTTCTCGTCCACATTCAATCAATGACGGTTCTTGAGTATGTCTTTCTCTCCGTTTCTCGCCCGCATGGAGATTGAATTTGCTTGTCTTGTTTTACGGAAAAGCGGGACAGAGAGGATTTGTGGTTTTGCTTTGATCTCAAAAGCAGAGGAATTTTATTTTTTTTGTTGGCAAATGCTGTGTTTCAATTCACGCAGATAAATTTCTGTTTTTCTTTCAGTTACGAAATAAACTTCTTCTTCTTCTGCGTCTTTTGATTGGAGAATGTGTTGGGAATTTAGCTGTCGATAAAACTAGACCCAGACTGCACTTTGCACTTATTTGATATCATTGTTTTTGCGTTCCCTGCAGGGCCTAACACTTTTGCCGTATCAATTTGTGCCAGATTTCGGTACGAGTGGTCGCGGACAAAATTGCGGCTTCGGTTTGTTGGAAGCGTTTGAGTTTGGCGAAATTTAGATCGGCAGCTCCAAATTTTGGAATTTGAAGCATCGGAGGATTTTCAGAACCAAAAAAAGGATAAAACCTCCAGTATCGAAATTCAGCAGTCGGCGGAATTAAGTTTTCAGCTGCGCAAATTTTCATGTCGGACTTCCAAATCTGAAGGCTGTCGTGGATGGTTACCGGTCGCTCATCTGAAATTTGGAATTTCGGTAAACATGGAGAACATTATGTCTGCCGGAAAAAAGGAGTCCGTGTTTGCTACGATGATGTTCGCGGTTTTACCAATTATAAAAGTCTTCACAATGTGCTTTATGGGTTTTTTAATGGCTACGAAGTACGTAAACATCCTTCAAGCAAGTGGAAGGAAGCTTCTTAATGGGGTGAGCAAAATTCATTTCATGTTCTAGGAGACGTCTTTTCTTGTCTACAGTTTTAGCTGAACAGTGGTTTGGATTTCCCCCTGAAGTTTCTTCTACTTTTATTTCTCTTTCTCCTTTATTTTTCTCTTTATGCTTTTTCTTTTTATCATATTTTTATTTTGTGTACTCGATGAAGAACTATCTGTCTTTACTGTTCTGTTTTTTTTATTTATAAAATTTTGAAAGGAATTATAGTTTTATATCTATTTTTATTTTCCAATTGGCTGCAGAAAGTACATGACATAATTCCTGCTCCAGAAATAAGATTTTCCTAGATTATTGAAGTATTTTTTTCTTTTTCCTATTTCTAGACTACTTTATAATCATATTTCCATTATTGCAGCTGGTATTTACACTTCTTCTTCCATGTTTGATATTTTCTCAACTTGGGCGCGCTGTCACCTTAGAGAAAATGTTGCAGTGGTAAGACTTTAACCACCCAATGCTTTTCCTTCAACTGTCATAGTTTATTGTATTCGTTCTGAAATGGGTTTTCTCTTTACATAGCTTTATTTGTGCAATAGATTACATATTTTTATCCTGAATGTGTATGGTGAAAATATGTATAGGTACTTCTGATTCATCAAAATTTGTAGTTTTTATTGCATGCTTGGGTGAACTTGGTCAAGTTTTTAGTTTTCATTTGCATGCTTGGATGAACTTAGCAAAAACTTTTCGTTTTCTTTGCATGCTTTGATGAAATTACTGCGTATCAATCTAGGAGTAATGACATACTTAAAAGATGGTTAAGGTAGTCATGGCTGTTGAGACACCAGTTGAATTTGGCATATATTCTGGTACTTGCAGAATTTCAATTTTGTTTTAAGTGATAGGGATAGAGTTCCAGTAAAGATCATAACCTCCTTGCCAATCAGAGAATACAGGAACTCTGGGTAATTGTACTCTGTTTTAAAAAAAAAAAAAAACCACTTCCATTCCAAATAGTTTCCATTAATCAATGCTAAACATGCTCATTCATTCTATAATGATATCAGTAGCATTGAAACCAATAATAAATATCCTTGGTTCTACTTGGATGCATAGTTCATACAGCAAATTTATTGTGATGAACTGCGTCTCTGTGTTATGTTATTATATTTTCCTAGTTCGCATACTGCTTTGCCATTTAGACATTTAGTTTTATTTGATAGAGTTATTTCAATCATGGGTCTACCTAATAGCTTTCGAATGATGGATGTGTAGGCTCTAAAACTTGGATATTTAAAAAAGATGTGGTCTTTTCGCTGATTCTGCCCTATGTTTGTCATGTTTTTTATCAAATTAACCTCCAAAGACTGCACTAATGATATCTTCTCTTTGCAGGTGGTTTATTCCTTTCAATGTTGTTCTTGCCACGATATCAGGCTCTATAATAGGTTTAATTGTTGCAACCATTATTCGTCCTCCATATCCGTACTTCAAATTTACCATAATACATATTGGAATTGGTTAGTGACTAATCAGCCTCATTACTTCAGCATTTCTTTTCTGTTTTGGATCATGTATACATTTATAAACTTTAGCTAAATTTTTTTTTTTTTTTTTTTTTGAGAAAAATGATGAGTAATGGGGTAGAAAGGGCTTTGGCCACAAGCTAGGATTTCTTTCTTATGACCGTCTTTCCAATGCAGGAAATATTGGAAATATACCTCTAGTTCTGATTGCAGCTTTATGTCGAGACAAATCCAATCCATTTGGTGACTCAGAGCAGTGCAATGAAATGGGAAATGCTTATATCTCATTTGGGCAATGGGTAAGTTCTTGGACATTCTTGAGATTTTTATATTTTCCTTCTGCCCCAGATGGCTAATGACAAAAATTTTTAGCTCACACAAGTTTGCAATGTTCAGATTTTTGAGTTATGATCAGATGAAAGAAGAAGGTCATTGGTGGGCATTGATTTTTTATTTTATTATTATTATTTTTTTGCACAAGTATTCATTTGTTGAAGCTCTTTCTAGCTTCTTTTTCTTGGTTCATTTTGATTTTTCTTATGTAACTATTGTCAACACATCTGTGAAAAAAGTACTCATGAGATTAATTATGAAATTCAGCGGAGCCATCTCCAGATGTCCAGTTCTAGTGTGAACCCTAACTTACCCTTTTCAGTGGAAGAATCACATGCATGACTTAACTGATGACCAGCATAACAGGCTCTTATTTTCTTCCAAGCTAATGTTTTCAGAAAAAATGTTTAGTACATTTCAGATTTTTTATACCTTCAGTTTTACATAACCATGCCATTTTCAGAAAATTAAAGACAATGTACTCCTGCTTATATTTTATTTCCTACAGGAATATGAACATTTCCATTGAAAATAATGCAGGACTGACATTCTTGATGGGGCCTTCTCTTTATCTGATGAAAACTAACAGGAAGCATTTTTAACAATTGATGAAAATCATGCAGGTTGGAGCAATAGTTCTGTACACGTACGTATTTCAGATGCTTGCACCTCCACCAGGAGGTTTTGATGCGGAAGAGCCACAGCTTCCTACTAAGGCCATTTCAACGGATGCTCCTCCAGAGCAACAACAGCCCTTACTGGCTCCTCAGGAACCAGAGACAAAAAATGAGGACATTTCGAAGAGAGGGAAGGTAAGAAGAGGTTTTCCCATATATGTATATCCTGCGTTATCTCTTCTGGCTATTGAGCATAAGGCTCAATTTAGGAGGCTGTTACAAAATGACTGATTTCGAACTCAGGATACTAATTTCTGACATAGTCCTATGGCTATAGATGATAGTGTGTGGGTTAACTGTAGCATGTGTAAAAATATCACCGGACCATGTTTAGAAACTCAAGGGAGGGTCGGAGGTCCATACAAAGTATTATCTGTCTTTCCATGTGGGATTCGGGGACCTTCATTATCTATCATTCCCTAGGGGTCAAGGGGACCCTCACAGATATGAATGCCTTTCGTCTCTTCGCTGTTGCTGTCTGTTTTGCTCATCATCCTCAGTCATGCATATTTCATATTAAGTTTTTTTATTTATCCGTTTACATTTTTTTAAACCCATTACCCACTAATGACCCCTTAGGAGACTCAAATTCAAGACCTCCCACATGCAACCATTTGAGCTGTTGCTTGGGGTCATATTTCTTATTACGTAAATGCGTTTTTCCCAAAAAGCTGCACTGATTAAGGGTTTTTGTATTGTCTGTCTAGGATATTTGTTTTCAGAGTATAGATAATTGGTTTTGCTTCGATTACGCATTACCTCAAAAGTGTTGAACTCTTTGACCTATAAGTTTCTATAGGCTTTTGATATATCAATTTATCATCATGTTCTATTCAGTTATATTATATCTTTTCTGTATGACCTTGACATTATTTTTTATTTACTTTCATGCAGATAATGGATATGCTATGTTTTCTTTATGAAAAGTTGAGGCTTAAGCAAATTCTTCAACCTCCAATCATTGCTTCTGTAAGTTTACTATTCATTACCATTGCATCTGATGGAACTCTTTTATGCACAGAATGTACATTATGTCCTGCTGAAGTAGATTTACATGATGTCATCTTGGTGAAAATCAGAAATCATGCTCATTAACCTCTGTGACTTCAATTCTGATATAGCTGTTATTCTGTACCTGTAATGTTGACTTGCCTGCTTATTCATTGTTCCTCAAGTATTAAATATGGCTGGCCAAATACTTAAAATTATTATTCCATAGGAGATTAGAGCACTTTCAATGAAGCCTATACTTCACCAGATCCCTCAAAATATTAGAGAGTTAGTGTCTGAGATCATTAATTTCACTACCTATCAATTGAAAAATTACATTTCTAATTTTATGGCTTATGTGATAGATCTCTATCGTCTGTTATTTTTGCCTCCATTCTAAAGTAACTATTTTAAAACTTCAATAGTTTGGTAATATGCTGGCATCTATCTAAACATATTAAAGGTCTAGCAATGCTGGCTGCTCTAGAATTCTACTTAACACTAAAAATATGTGACTGTTTTTTGCTGATTGCAGGTCCTTGCTATGGTGATTGGTTCAATACCCTTCTTGAAGCGTTTGATTTTTACAGATGATGCTCCGTTGTTCTTTTTCACTGATAGTTGCATAATTCTTGGGTATGTCCTGTATCAAATGCTATCCCTGCATTTGATTTTTCATTTAATAATCTCACTTGATCAATGCATAAGAGCTTCTTTCAGAGCTTGTGTGATGCCGTATTATTTTTTTGATCAAATATTTAAAAATAAATCAACACTTGATTGTTTTGATTATAACGTGAACTACTGCTTTAAAATTTTGATGGTAAGCTTAGTTGTACTCCAATCAAGCTCTCACTTATCTATATCGACAATTTGACTAAAACCCCGTTATACTTATTTCTTAGGAAGTTATCCTCGTTTTTACTGATATATACTTTTTCTTGGCATCATTAATTTAGGGAAAAAACTCGTGAAGATGCATGTTGTATCTTTCAAGCTGTTGAAGTTTGCTCTTTAACCTAGGTTTTCCAAATTCAAATGATGATTTGAGTTATTCAAGATGGTAATTACTTCATCAAAATGATAAAAAACAATTTGAAAGCCAAATGTAGTTTAGGGCTGGGGTGGAATAATAAAATGTTAAAAGCATTTTCCAATTCCATCTCAAAATGACTAGCAATGTTAGAAAGCCTCTTACCAAATATAAGTACGAAAATTTTCTGATTCTAAAGCAGCGTATGATTAACATTAACACTCCCCTTCACAAGAAGTCCTCTGTGTAGCTGCAGCAAATGGGTAATTATTGGCGAAGCACATTTTGCAGACGTCCAGTCATAGCTGCTCCTGTACTATATCAAAGATCTATCCTAACCCATCATTTCAGGAGTAGCAGAACTTAGGAACTCTCCTACCAAGTAATCTACCCTGGATATTTCCAACCTTGCATTAATATTGAAATATCTTAATCAAAATAACACATGATGTAAACTTGAGCAACAGCTTAGTGGTCACATGTGGGGGTTATAATGGGAGGTGATCTTATGAACTTTCTTCCCCAAAGTTTTTTGAGGCCCAGGCATGAAGGACATACAGGCTAGTAGAAGATGTGGGACAGTGATCTTATGAACTTACCTGTGGGAAGAGATCCCATAGCTTCTGCTAATCATTTTAGGAGGAATCTACCCAGCTAATATAAATGTGTTGCAAAATGGTTTCTTTTTTTCTTTCGAAGTTATAAATATTAAGTTCTTTAGTTTTTATACATGAATAGTTATTCTTCCATCTAGCTTCTCACTGACAATTTCGTGTGCATCTCAGAGAAGCCATGATTCCATGTATTTTACTGGCTTTGGGTGGGAATCTTGTTGATGGTACGTATCTATTTCATCTTTGATCTTTCTTTCTTTCATACAGCTAGCTTTGTTCAAGATGCCAATGTACAAGTTGTGCCATACTAGATGACACTTTCGTATTTGAGAGGGTGTGTAAAATTTTTGCCTTTTAGTTTCATCACTGACTTCCAGCACAATAGGAAAAATGCCATTATTGGTATCATCTAGTAAATATTGATTTAAGTACATATCAACAGTAGGAAAATTGGATGCTGTTTTTATAGCAGCTTATATTCCTTTAGATAAAATTTTTATTCTTTTTCTGAGATTTTTCTCAAATTTGGTGCAATCTTCTTTTCTTCCAGGGGTCATTGCAGCATTTTGCTATTGCTTTTTAGGTTTTAAGACTAAATATGTAATTAATTGCATGGAAAACTCAACATTTGTGTTTAATAAAAAATGAACTGTCTTTATTCTTCAAAGAAAAGAAAAAAAATCTTTCAACCTATGTATGGTCTGCATGGGTGGATCACAAGCTGCACGTTGATTGATCAGAACTTATTAGTAATTTACTAAACTTAACTCTTTACTGTTTGTTCTCGGGAATCATGCAGGACCTGGTCCTGGAAGTAAAAAGCTTGGATTTCGAACTACTGCTGCAATTATATTTGGGAGGTTAGTCTTGGTGCCTCCTGCAGGGCTTGGGATTGTGACATTGGCGGATAAACTGGGTTTCCTTCCTGCTGGTGACAAGATGTTCAAATTTGTCCTGCTTCTTCAGCATACAATGCCCACATCTGTACTTTCTGGTATTGCTTGATCTTTTTCTAACCACTACACAGTGTATTATAATTTATGAGCCTGTGGATTTTTTTCAATACAAGAGATGATGTGCTTGTATTATGTATTTGTTCATCGCGTTGCCTTATGATCATTTTGACGCTATTTAAGAGGCTCTTATCTCTGTGATGGTCCCCAAGCATAAAAAATAACTGACCCCCCACCCCTGAAGAGTCCAATTATCTGCCGGGGAAGGGCAAATCTCAATTTTAAGTATCGGTAAGAAATTTTCAGGGGACCTGATAGCATACATCTCATGGTATTTCTTTAAAGAGAAGACCTCTCCCAGCAGCACTTGTTTTCAATACTTTTTCTTTTGTTTTTCTTTTTCAACCATTAACTTCCATGTTTTTTAGATGGAGAATCTTCTGCTGAAAGTGTTCATCAACTAAAACTGAACAAGAATCATCTTTGGTCTTGCAGGTGCTGTTGCCAGCTTGCGAGGTTGTGGAAAGGAAGCAGCATCAGTTTTGTTCTGGGTTCACATTTTCGCTGTCTTATCTATGAGTGGATGGATTGTCCTGTACCTTGCTATCCTCTTCTGAAGACACATATCACCAACGTATATATCTCAAGGGCCTGGTCTTCCAGCTTTTTTCATGTTTATATATATTAAAATGGAATTGTTGTCTAAGAAGACTAGAAATGCATAATCCCGACAGGACATCTCCCGTCCTACCACTAACATGCTCTGTAGTCTGTGGTATCTCTGAGGAGGATGTCCTTATTCATATAAATGGGAGAGAAAAAAGGGTTGAGCTGGTTTCTGCATATTATCTCATGACGTTTAATATATGGTTCTGCTTTTGCCTGGAAGCAGTAAGCTCCTGATGGACTTAGCCTGCTGCTTTGGCGGAGAAGTAGGGACATATTTACAACAACTGCAATCAAATAAGAATTGAGTGAAATATTTTGAAAGCACTTCCATGGATCAGTTACAATCATGAGAAAACTCTCATGAATCCTACTCAACGCAAAAGTTAGTAGCATTGTGACATTCAGAGTTGCAAATATTGAGACGGTATGCTAAATTTAGATCTGGTGGCCTATAAGATTCAGCGGAAAACTGCAGCTTATGGGTAGTGTGAGCTGTATGAGAAAATTACACAAAAAAAAGATTAACTGGAGGAGCAGAATTTCACCACAACTAAAGTTTGTTGAAATTGTAAAGCAAAAATAATATAAGATGTACATAGCAATTTTCACAGATTAACAACTGAAAGTACTTAATAAAGTTGGGTGTAATAGCCAATTTAACATTCTCAGATGCAACTGCAAGTAATTAAGCGTGATTCATGAACCCCAAAGCTGAAAAATACCAACTATATAATGTATCAAGAGGCTCATACTTCTTTCAGATATTCGCTTTGCCAGTAGTTCCTTCCATATGTTTTTTTTGAGGAAAGTTCCTTCCATATGTTTATAACATTACCATCGCCAGACAGAGAGTTACACGACTGGCAATTGTTGAACACCTGCAATACAACATTCAAAAGCCATGAAAAAATGTAATCCATGCCCAAGCCTTTCAATTGGCCCTTAAAAGTCTTGACCTCGTAACTCATTTTCATTTTTCAGCGATCTAAATATAAGCAGCATGCTCCGATATTGGAATTCATTCAACTGATTGAGAGAAGTAACTCACCTTAAGTTGTGCATATTCAATGTTCCAAGAATACAACAAATGGGTGCCTCGTTCTCAAAGAATGAGCAAAAGCTTTCCATTCAGCTAAATCCTTTAGCAAATAAAAGTCATTTTTGGGACTGTTTAAAGCTTTAGCTAAGGTCACCTTAATAGCAGAAAGCTTATGCTTAAAAGTATTGCTATGGTCCTATGGAGAAGAATGAATTTATCCAGTAACAACCGGAATGGATGCATGAGTTAGTATAACCCCCCAAGAGTCTATTCAGAGACAAAACTGAGGGTTGTCTCATAGCCTTTGGTTCATCATTCAGATAAACTAATTTTTCCTTGATTGCAAATATTAATGGCAAATTAGTCAGGAAAACCCTAGCCCCACCACTCTCGTGGCTCCAAGTTTGCTTCAGTGTTTCAGTACTGTCAAAAAATAACGCAGAGCTGAAAGGCCAAATGGACTTGTCAACGCAGTAGACTGAATTCAATATCTAAGTTCCAGAGTGTTGCCTACCTGGATTGATTGCGAACCAAATAATACTTTCAGGAAATGTGATCTTGCTTGGGGTAAAGACCAATAGCCCGATCATCTCAGTAGACAAATTATACATTCTTTGTGCAACTGAAAGGCGAGGCACCATCTTTCAGCAGAGATGTATCCCACTTCAAGTAAAACCAACCACACTTTACTTTTCACAATCCTCAAATGTACCATGACCCCTTGAAATGGTACTGTTGGTGATACTTGTGTTTTACTATGTACAAAGAGGTCCACTACCAATGCCCACTTCAAGAAATAAACAGATGCTCAAAGTCTCTTTTAATTGCTCCTCCCAATGACCTTCCAAATCTGGACATGACTGACAAAATATGCCATTTGTTCTTGATGTACTTTACCTCAATATCAGGAAGATTAATGGACAAGGATGGTCAAATAGGCAGTGATTTCTGCTTAAAAAAAAATAGGCAGTGATCTTTAGCGATATACCAGACCAATTTAATAGCTGAAGCTTGCACGCTATGTTTTCTGAGCATGCTATGGTTTCTTTTGTAGGCTATATTCAGTCATTTACTTGTTCATCCGTCTAAAATCCTCAGGACCAACAAGTGTAGTCAAATTAGAATTCATCTCCTCCAACAAACTCTTCGCTAAATCCAATTTGCCAACTTTCTTCGAGTTACTAACCAATCCACGATACACATAAATTGAAGGACAAACTTTTTTTCTCTTCATCTCACTGAAAATTTTCATAGCTTCCTCAACATTTCCCAACCTCCCAAACCCTTCAATCAAAGCTGTATATGTCCTCAAATCTGGCTCAATACCTTTCTCCAGCATTTCTCTCATCAAATTCAAGGACAAATCCAGTCTACCTATTTTCTGAAGACTGTTAATTAACGTGTTGTAAGTAATAATATCAGCAGCATGGCCAGCTAGAGCCATGGAATTGAACTCCTGAAGCATTTGATCCACTAGCTTCATCTTGCCCAGGACTGCTAATACTGTATTGTATGTTACAACATCTGGTTTACATTTCAGATTCTTCATATTCTCAAATACTTGCAGAGCTTTCTCTGCTTGCCCAGCTTTGGAAAAACCAAGAATGATCTTGTTGAGTATGGTTGAACTCCTTGGAAATGTTGATTCCGACACTTCTTTAATAAACTGTTGAAGTTCTTCCTGGTCAGAATCTGCAAATGCCTTTGCAACATCCATAAAACAGCAAAGATCCAGTGACGCAGGTGTTAGTAATAAATCCTTCAAAGCCCATGAAGCAACTTCAAAATTTTTTTTTTTTGCTGTAGAAGTAAGTAGCAGTTTGTAGGTTTCTGAGCTCAGAAGCCATCGTTTGGTACGAAGGCACTTCAGTAAGATGGCGGCTGCAGAAAGGTTGCCAGACTTGCAAAGGCTCTGAATGTGAAAGTCACACTTTGCCACACTAAAGGTAGGGTCTTCTTCCATTGCCACTAGAACTTTGTTCAAGGACTCGCTTGTCACTTCTTGATCATTTGCAGCAGCTTCTGTGGATAATGACCGAACCTGAAAAGCAAGGGACCTTATGTGGATAAGAAGTGGGAGGCAAAATACTTTTTTGTGGATACAAGGCTAACAACATGCCAAGAAACTGCATAAAAAGCAATACACAAAACAAAAAATAATCATATGATGATAGGTATCCACTACATATAGATCTATTGAATTGACTGTAAACATCATGTCACTAAGTGAAGAATATAAGAACGAAATCTTGTTCTCTTTTCTCTCAACATCAAATCTCCTCTCCACTCTCTTCCTCATCCAATATCAAATCTTCCATTATCTTAAACGTTAAGTCCTATTCTTAAAAATCAAATAGTGGTAGAAAACCACAAGAATTTAGTACCAAACCTTTCTAGATACTGTTCCAACAGTATGTAACGCAACCTTAGGGAAAACAGCATTTCGCAGCTCTGTGAAAGAAAGTTCCAGGCAGCTGAGTTCAGTAAATACGATAACTCAAACCCACAGCAAAAACACAATAAACCAACACAAGCTCTTTGGATCACAAACCATAATATAAATCATCATCATCAGAGCCTTAATCCAACTATACTGGAGTCTGCACAGATTGTAGCAAAGATAACAAAGTATTATTTTTTTAACCAACTGATCTAAAGATTATTGCCATTCAATACAACCAATACAGTCGTAGTCAGCATACTTCTACAAGGGGAGCCATAACAACAAGATATTGCACGTTCCCCCCCACGTTTTTGCCAATGCATAAGCTTTGCAAGTAGCACTCCTAAGTACATGAAAACAGTAGACAGCCCCTGAAAGATCCTGAATTTCATTCATTATATACAACCCTTGCTCGTTCGTACCCTTTTTACATCTCCTTATGAATTTTGTGTAGTGCTTTTATAACAGATGCAGATCTTACAATAACAAGAAGGATAAAAATACATCAAAATCTCTGTTCCTATCAATAAAGTTTGCTTCTTCAATCCTGATGTCAATAAGCATTTTTCCCTCCCTATGAGTCAAATTTCACTCCGAAATTGGAAAATAAAAAGCAGCATTCTTACAAAAAAAAATATAATGATAATAATAATAAGAGCCACAAGAAAACCCTCTTGAGTCATTTGTATCAAATGATCATTCTATTGAGAAACTCTTTTGCCGTCAACACTCAAAGAATAATGTGAATTCTCTTCTCCCAATGTTTCCAGTATCTTTCTTCAAGTCCCTACACTCTCTTGTCATTTTGGCAATTGATTAAGAAAAAAAACATTTTAACATTCAAAGTTGAACCAAGACCGTGTTTTTTTTCCTTGAAGAACAAATGATGCAGAGAGGTGGTAATAAAAAATATATGGTAGCTGATTAAAAGGCAATTATTTGAACATTTACAGTTCTTTCAATGTACCGACAGCTTGGCTTAGGTTACATATTTAGGCCTAGAAATGATGGTAGGATCCATGGGATGCAAAACTCTCACATACCGAAGAATTTTCTAAGACCCGAATATAGAAACACAACAGTACTAATTGGTTCACAGAATATGCACTTACTGTATCTTTAAGGGCTCCATTCTGCAGAGGTGAAGCATCCGAAAGGAATCCATTAACGTTTTTCGAGAGACACCCATTTCTAGGGAGTCTGCACAAGGAATCCAGATTCCCAACGAACAAAGATGCTTTCGGAACAAATCTTTTCGGTCCACCACTCAATCCAAAAGACCTTCTGGGACAAAAAAACCGACTGAACCGCCACGACAACTCTGAACTATAGAAAGTGCGATCAAGTGCAGCAGCAGCAGCAGCACCACGTCGGATGATCTCGCAGGCCCTGAAGCAACTCGAGGCCGGAGACATATCTTATTGCCCCACACAGTGGACCGTCCCAACGAATGACAAAAACAAAATGCTGTGCTTTAAAGAATAAAAACCCGACCGTTAAGAACGCGTCAGCCGTATTGACCCAGAAAATCCATGAGGAAGCGTGTTGGCTGAAGCGGTCAAGCCCCTCAATAAGCGTTCTCGATTCAAAGAATGCTTCGCAAACTGGAAGGGGAGTAGGGGACAGACCGTGAGAGAGATGAACTATCTTTTTCCCTAATAAGGGCGAGTCAATTACTAACTCGGTCCCGTCTGTTATAACTCGTGCGAACCGACGTAACTCGTCCCCGAAATATCCGGTATCCCAAAATAGATTCTATAGAAGACAAAAATACTCCGAAGAGTCGAAGACAAATACTGCATATCGGCGGAAGCCACCTTGGATGGCAGACGTTCGCGCCAACTTCACCCCTTTATAAACAAACCCTCATACATACCCCTCTCTCTCTCTCTCTCTCTCTCTCTCTCTCTCTCTCTCTCTCTCTCTCTCACTCACTCACCAATTCCTGTTTGTCAAGCATTCTTCACGTTCTTCAGTCTCAACTTTGGAGTTTTTACAGTTCTCTCTGTTTTGTTTGAATCGAGAACGCTTATTGAGTGGCTTGTCAATTATAGTCGACAGATTCGGCCCATACACTTCCTCAAGGATTTTCTGTGTCGATACGGACGACGCGTTCTTACCAGTAGCATTTGTATTCTTTAAAGCACAGCACTTTGTTTTTTTTCATTTGTTGGGCGGTCCACTGTGCGGGCAATAAGATATGTCTCCTGCCTCGAGTTGCTTCAGGGCATGCGAGATCATCCGACGTGGTGGTGCTGCTGCACTTGATCGCACTTTCTATAGTTCAGAGTTGTCGTGGCGGTTCAGTCGGTATTTTTGTCCGAGTAGGTCCTTTGGATTGAGTGGTGAACCGAAAAGTTTTGTTCCGAAAGCATCTTTGTTTGTTGGGAATTTGGATTCCTTGTGCAGACCCTCTAGAAATGGGCGTCTCTCGAATAACGTGAAGGGATTCCTTTCGGATGCTTCACCTCTGCTGAATGGAGCCCATAAAGATTCAGTAAGCGCATATTCCGTGAACCATTGAGTGTTGTGTATCTACATTATGGTCTTTGAAATTTTTTCGGTATGTGAGAATTTTGCATCCCATGGATATTCCCATCATTTCTAGGCCTAAATATATAACCTAAGCCAAGCTTTTGGTGCACTCAAAGAACCGTAAATGTTCAAATAATTGCCTTATATTCAGCTTCCATATCTTTTTGATTACCACCTCTCTCCAACATTCGTCCTTCCAGGGAAAAAACATGGTCTTGGTTCAAGTTTTGATTTTTAAAATGTTTTTTTTTTCTTAATCAACTCCTCTTTGCGAAAATGACAAGAGAGTATGGGGACTTGAAGAGAGATACTGAAAACACTGGGAGAAGAAAATTCCACGTTATCTTTTGTCTATTGACGGCAAAAGAGTCTCTCAATAGAATGTGCATTTGATACAAATGACTGAAGAGGGTTTTCTTGTAGGTCATACTTAGTTGTATGGAATAATCCCCTTGTATCAACGAAGGCAACTTTTATTAATAGTAATTGGTCTTTTGATGTACTTTTGTCCTTTTTGCTATTGTAAGATCTGCTTCTGTTATAAAAAACACTACACAAAATACCTAAGGAGATAACTAAAGGGTATGAACAAGCAAGGATTGTCTATAATGAATGCCATTCAGGATCTTGCAGGGGGTGTCTACAGTTGGTTTTCGTGCACTTGGGAGTGCTACTTGCAAAGCTGATGCATTGGCAAAAAAGGGGGGAACGAGCAATATCTTGTTGTTATGGCTCGTAGAAGTATGCTGACTACAACCATATTGGTTGTATTGTAATGTTTATTTCTGTTGCCAAATGCCCAATAAAAACAACTTCTAAAAATAAAAGTTATTGTATGTTAAGGTTTGTTAGAAGGCCCCTTTTCGAAATCTCAGCATCGGAGGTCTCTAGAGCATAAAATGGCTTGTGTTTTGTACCCTTGCTTCTTTTTAAGGCGAACACTGAATTTGCTAACCTGAGGAAATGTCACCAACATGTTCTGCCAGTGACCTACATCAATTGTTTGTTTAGTTACTGTAGCCAGCCTTTAACACTTTTATTTATTTATTTATTTGACTAAAGCACAACTTTAATAATAAGCCCGACCTTTAAGACAATTAGCCATTCAGAACAAGTCAAATGAGTACCTTTTTCAGGGCATCTTGCTAAGGATATGTATACTGCCTAGACAATACTTTTGTCACTTTCTCTTTCTATGTTCTTTTCATCCATGAATTTGTTATCATTAAAAAAAGAAAAGAAATCAAGTTCTATATTTTTCCAGCTATGTTACATGCTCTCATTAATTATTATTTTAGATGTGGTGATTTTAGCTGTGCAAAATCTAAGGTCTCTAAATGCTAACATCAGTAGTACTATCTACAGTATACACTACATGAATCTTCACAATATATGAGGCTTAAGAGTTGACAAAGTGAACAAGTCACAGAATGTTAGTCTTAAAAATGACAAAGTGAACCAAATCTGCCCTCGGTTGCTCTACCCTTGTCTCTATCTTGAGTGCTTCCCAAGCTGTTTGATAAAGGTAATCTCAACTAGGTATGCTGATCATGTCTATCTTGCAAACAGGGCTTGTTTCAGCGGGGACATGCTTTTTTCTCCACATCAGCTGGTGATATCACAGGCTCAAAGAATGTTGGATCTGAAAAATCTATCCAAAATAAAGCACCTACTAAACAATCTGCAGAGGAGCATGTTGCAGACACGCGAATCCTGAGGACTCTTGCTAAGTATTTATGGTTGAAGGATAACTTTGAATTTCGTGTGAGGATTTTTGTGGCTTTGGGTCTTCTTGTGGGGGCCAAGGTACTGCAGAACTTTAATATAAGTGTTTAGAATTTGGCTTTTTTATTCTTTTCTTTCTGGTATGTTATAATAATTGTGTTTTGCTTTTACCTGTCAACTTACAGTTGGAGCATGTTGCTTCTAGAAGCCTGAATGGACTTCACTAATACTTTAAAACTTATATCCTCCTATTTAATGTAAATTAACAGTAAATATATGAGCAGTTGGACTTTTTTGGTGCTTTACAGTGTTTACTAAATCTACATTTGTAATCATGGTTATTCACTGTTACTTCTCCATCAATTTTCAGGTTCTAAATGTTCAGGTGCCTTTCTTGTTCAAGCTCGCTGTTGATTGGCTATCCACCACAACTGGTTATGATAGTGCTGTTACGGCTGCTTCTGTTTCCAATTCTGCTTTGGTCACTCTGTTTTTGAGCCCTGCAGCTGTTTTAGTTGGTTATGGAATAGCAAGGACAGGAGCATCAGCCTGCAATGGTATTACAACTATTCACAAGAAATGTTTATCTCATTAGCCTCATCTTTTTCTGAACTTCAGTAATCTCGTTTTTTTCTTTTTTACATGGCAATAATCTTTAGATCAGTTGGTTAAAAAATAATACTTTGTTATCTATGCTACAATCTGTGCAGACTCCAGTATAGTTGGATTAAGGCTCTAATGATGATGATTTATATTATGGTTTGTGATCGGAAGAGCTTGTGTTGGTTTATTGTGTTTTTGCTGTGGGTTTGAGTTATCACATGTACTGAATCAGCTGCCTGGAACTTTCTTTCACAGAGCTGCGAAATGCTGTTTTCTCTAAGGTTGCATTACGTACTATCAGAACGGTATCTAGAAAGGTTCGATACTAAATTCTTGTGGTTTTTACCCATATTTGGTTTTTTAGTATAGGACTTAAGTTTAGAATGATGGAAGATTTGATATTGAATGAGGAAGAGAGTGGGCATCTTGTCTTATGTATTCACTTTTATGATGATCTATTTTATCTCACATGGTCATTATTTTAGGTCTCTACTATTGTCTTATATGACCAAGATATGTGATGTGGTACCTTGTACCCTTTCTGACCTTTTCCGTCTTTATCCCCTCCTCTCTCGCATTGTTAGAAGTGTGTGAAAAATATTTTAGAAAAAGGTTAGACATTTATTAAACAGGACAGAAACTGTAAACACTAGATGGACTGGCCAAAAACAAGAAGTATTAAGTAGTACATAATCTCCTTCCAGGGTTGGGATAAGGTAGCTTAATTAGAAATCAATGTTACAACTGCATAATGTGTTTCATGGCAAGATAGTTTACTATGTTAGATAACTATGATTTGTTTCTGCAGGTATTTTCCCACTTGCATGACCTTGATCTCCAGTATCATCTGAGGTAATTCTTTAGAAATAGAAGCTACTTTTTAGTTTATTAAAAAGTTTGCTTTTATGATTTTTCCCTTGAAAGCCTGTTTACCTTCCCTAAATGTTTGATAAAATGCTTAAATTGAATGATAAGTTTTTGTAGTTCAGCTACTAATCTGGATCTAGAGGGAAGGTTCTCTGTAGATGTATTTATAATTACAGAACGATATACATGAAATGGAGTAAAGTTTACATTGGAGACTATTGTGACTAGGAAAACAATAACTCATTTGCATGTTCAACTGCATGTGTTTTTCCTACATGAAACGACTTTTCTTACTAAAAGATCAGTCATCTATAGAAATATTCTAGATAGTGATTGTCAACATAGTTCATTCATTCATGAAACAAAGTGTATGAACACTTTTTTTTTTTTTTTTTTTTTGGAAAATATCTAACTTCATCGAAGGACAAAAACACTAGCCAATGCTAGAAAGCATGTTTATTTCAGAAGCAGGCGCTGTATTCATGGAGTCAACAACTAGGCCTTGTTATGCATAGTTCATGCCGCAGAATGGCTGATAAGGAGAAGATGCTACAAGAGATTCCTTTCTAATCAATTTGATTCTATTCAAGAAGCACTTTGGTTAGATTTTTCGTAAAAATTCTAAGCAAATTGAGTGTGGCCTCTAGGCCGGGAGATGATTGCCTTCACTTATAACTGTCATAGGGAAATAGGCTTTGTAAAGCTTTATGTTGTTAAGGAGTGCATCGTGCTTTTGTTGAGTTATGGATCCCTAGGCCTACCATCAACTTAATCACAAAGATCACTACCAGTGGTTTGGATTGTTGAAGGAATTACGGTTGAAGTTTTTTTTTTTGGGGGGGGGAAGGGGGCAGGAAAGGGTGGTTGAGTATTTGAGGCACGATATTTTTCCAAAAACTACACTTAAAAACGCAGGTTGTGTCACAAGTTGGAGATCAACCCCCTTCTTTGCTAACAAATCTTACAATTTTATTTGTTGACCTAACAACGTGACTCCACAACACCTGTGCATAAAAAATTGGAGACATAATAGCTTGAAATCTCTGTGAAGGTTTCTTGTCACCCTTACACCACTTAATAACATTTGCTGACTCCCCTTCTACTAATAGTTGGGCCCCACCCAATTGTCCTTCTAAAAATTAATGCTTGATAAGAAATAATGAAGTCTGAAAGTGAAGGAGTAGATTGATATCCTCGTTCCAGAATAAGGATCCGCTAAGGAGGATCATCATTGACTTTTTGATGTGTTGATTTCATATGGATAATCTTCCTTGAACATGTCATGATGTCCGTTTCAAAAGTTGCTGTCCATGGGCCTTGTCTTTAGGAAGAGGAAGTATGACTAATTCATTTTGCTGCTTTAACTAGTTAAACTCAGGGAAGTGAACCTGCCTTAGTGGAGCTTATGGAATGAGAAGTTATAAAGCATCAACAATTCTTTAGGGTCAGAGAAGAGCTGGATACTAAAAGTGAGAGATTGTATGTGGTTTTCAGTGATATTTGGATATATCGATGTTAACATTACTGTGGGATTTTTTTCCCACTCAGCATTCTCCTTCACATCCAATTTATACATAACTAGCATATGTTACCGAGACACACTTTCAACTAAGCAAACAAAACACAATTAGTTGACTCTCACCTAATGAAGCCCTAAATACACAAATAATCTGAGGGAAACAAATTGGGTCTTTGCCTATACACTCAACCTGCTCTTATCCTGTCTAAAGTTTGGATGCAATTCCATCCGAAAATGACTAGTCACATAGTCTTTATTACACTTTTTTTGTAGGGTTTAAGGTTTAGGGTTTATGCCTTTTTACAAAATTATGGATATCCTATACTTAATTGTGTTCTTGTGGCGTCCATCCAGATACTTGAAATAGATATTTGGGCATCTACTCTTCCAAGATGTTTCTGTAGGCATACATGGGCAACTAGGAGGGCATGATGGAGATGCCATCAGGTCAGCCTGGCAGGAAGTTGCAACATCATACAACAGTGGGGCACCTCCCCTGAGAGTATGATGGCTTCCTCCTATGGGGAAAGTTAAATTGAATTTTGATGGTTCATCATTTGGCAACCCTAGACCAGCAGGGTATGGAGAAGTTATCAAAGATGAAGGTGGGGGCATTATTTTATCCTATGCAGGGCTTCTTGGAGAGGATGATTCTACTTCGACAGATGTGAGCTCAGTGTTACACGGCTTAGGTGCTTCCATGAGCATCTAAGTGGAGAATTGATAGTGGAAGGTGATTCCAAAAATGTCATTGGCTGGTGCAGGCAAGCATCAGCTACCCCTAGGAGACTTCTATACATGTTCTGAGAGATCCATTTTCTAGCTTTAACATGTGTTAATGACTGGTTATGTATTCCAAGAGATGCCAATTCGGTATCAGACTCTTTAGCTAAAGAGGGAGTGAGTCTTTCTTCACATACTGTGAGGATGTCACTCCCATTTGTATCTTGATGTACTAGATATTGCAATCAATCAATGAAAACACAACATTTTCCTAGAAAAAAAAGATGTTTCTGTAGGTACTAATCCGCCACTTTTTTTATAATATGACTACTTTGTAACTACCTTATCTTCTTTGTTTCTGAAAGAGTATTTCATTCTTGCGGACCTGTGCTTGTCATAATTGATTATTTAGTTGAGCGCATTCTCTTTCTGGTATTTATGCCTTGCAATGTCTTTTAGTTGTGTTCTTCAGCATCTAATTGAAATACTTTGGCAATCTAATCTTGTATTTTGTGCAACATTTTTTATTTAGCAGAAGAATGAAATGCAATTTTCCTCTTGAATTTTATAGGCTGTTTATTTGAATGAAAATTTGTTCCTCTTATGGGGTGTTTGATGCTGGTACATCTAATCTCACTTTGTTTTTTTCAATCAGTCGCCAAACTGGTGCATTGAGTCGTATCATTGATCGTGGTAGCCGTGCAATAAATTTCATTTTGTCTGCAATGGTGTTCAATGTTGTCCCTACTATACTAGAGGTATGGTTTTGTAATATGCTTACTTTTAGTTTTTGGAAAGGAATGAGAACGATCTTTCTTTAAGAATCAGCAAATACACTTGTATTTGTTATATCCACTCTCTGGATAAATATTTAAGCTGGAAATGCAGTAGTGACTCTCATGTTGTCACATATTTCACACATATATATGCTGCACATGAAGAATTGCATAGAAAGGAGCATAAATGGCATAAGAGGTGCATGTTAATTGTGGTGTTTCCTGTGGCATAATGTATCTTTAAGCAGTGCCACCCAGCTTGCACACTGTATTGTGAAACCCAGAATATATATTGAGTGTTTCTACTATGGAATATAATTGCCAATATTTTAATAACAATTTAATCTTGATTGCTGAGAATGAATGCTTAATAATATTGATAATTTTTTTGGTGGAATTGATTGAAAGAGAAATCATACTTGTCCAGCTTTACTGTGAAAATGCCTTAGAAAGATATGGCTGTTTTATTTGATTTCTTAATTTCTCTTGATTTTAAATGGAAAACCTTCTTGCTAAGACTTAGTTAATTTTGATGTTAGCTCTAAAGGTAGTCTTGTCCATTGTGGAGAGGTACACTTAGTTTGCTGAGGGAGGTAATCTTGGCCCACTGGAGGGAGGTATTGAAGACCATTTGCACAATGTCATTAGGGTGGAGTGTGCT
Source organism: Aristolochia fimbriata (assembly GCA_019845555.1). Classification (NCBI taxonomy): domain Eukaryota; kingdom Viridiplantae; phylum Streptophyta; class Magnoliopsida; order Piperales; family Aristolochiaceae; genus Aristolochia; species Aristolochia fimbriata. The sequence continues at coordinate 743,531 of CM034082.1, forward strand.
CCTTTTTTAGTGATGTGCTTTAATTGCAGCTGAGGTTCAAGCCTCCTTTGTGGTCTTTGAATGTTCAAGATGCATTATTTTTTGAGCCCTGAGCAATAGCTTAGATGGTTTCATGTGGGTAGATATCACAGGAGGTCTCGAGTTCGAGTCTCCTGGAGGACATTAGGTGTGGGTAATGGGGTTCACTAATTAAAAAAAAAAAAGATGCATTATTTTTGGGACTCCTTGATTGCCATATTTTCATTTTTTCTTGGAAAAAAACACTCTGGGGGTTCCTCCACCTTTATGTTGTGATTGAAACCTTTTGTAGGAATTAGCAAGTTTGTTTGGTTCTTGCAGTTCGAAGTGCTAACTTGTGGCTGATTCTCTGATTTTCCATGAAGTTTCTTAAATGGTTCTTTCCATGTGGAACTCTTTCCTTTTTGGTGAATATTGCTTTTTCTTCTACTTTTTATCTCTTTTACTTGTTGGCTAGTTTGTCCTCTTGTGTTTTTGGCTTCTTTTTTCTATCCATTTGTTTCATTTTTTTGAATATTGTGCTTTGTGCTTTTTCTGTTGTCTTGTTAAGTGTCTCTTTTTGTGTTCTTATTCTGCCCTTCAGATATCAATGGTGTCAGGTATCCTGGCTTACAAGTTTGGATCATCTTTTGCATGGATCACATCTCTATCTGTTGCTGCATATGTAGCTTTCACATTGATTGTAACACAGGCAAGAAGCTTTTTTATTTTATGCTGTTAGATGTTAAAGGCTCTGGTGGTTTCTTTTGTAATGCTTTGGTTTATCAATGCTGTTCCAAAGGTTTCTTTCTTACTCTTTTCCACAATGTTATTGTTACCATTTCCTTTTGGTCTAGATTAAATTAATGCTTTATTATCCTTGTCTTGGCTTTTTTAGTGGCGGACTAAGTTTAGGCAGGCGATGAACAAAGCTGATAATGATGCAGGTTCAACAGCTATCGATTCGCTTGTTAATTATGAGGTGTACGGTTTTTTCTTTTCCTAGTTAAGTTTTATATAACAAGTGATAACCATCCAATATTTATAGTGGAAAACCAGAACCTGTCTAATGTTTTATATTTCTGGATGTGTTCTTTTACATTTTTGTTATCTTGTCTCATGTCTCAGACTGTCAAGTATTTCAACAACGAGTCCTTTGAGGAAAAGAAGTATGATGAATTCTTAAGGAGTAAGTATGCAATGTGATGAGTTTATATTGTTACTGGTTGTTCTAAAAAAATACTGTTACTGGTAAGCTTAGCTTTCTAGATAGAAAACTAAATACTCTTTAATTTATAGTAGGTAAAACCATATTCAATACGGGAACTTGGGTAGTAGCTCAGTGGTCCCATGGGAGTTACTGCTGTGAGAGATCTTGGGTTCGGGTCCCCACAACAGCGTTGGACTTGGAGTTTATTTAAGTTTGTATTCAAACCGGTTTAAAAAGAACACCATATTCAATAGTATAATTGAGAGACTGTGATAGCAAACACTGATATGTATTGGAGGAAGTCGAAAGGCTCATTTCTGAAATCTATCAAAAAAGACTTACAATAAACAACATTGAAAGGAAGTATATTAGGATACTTGAAGATATTAGCGTCCTTTTTGTGAACTTTTTATTTTATTAGTGCTTTTTTTTTATAATGCAAATTAAATTGTAGGTAAGTCCGTTTGCCTCTACTTCACCATTTGCCAATTCTTTTCGTCTTACTTTCTGAATGATATTTCATAATACGCTTAAAGATGAAATACTTACTTGAGGAAACTGCCTGTCATCTGATTAGTCTCATGTTTTATGTTTTATGTGTTGCTGATGTATGTTGACATGTCTTTTTCAGGGTATGAAGATGCTGCTTTGAAAACACAAAGTAGCCTCGCTTTCTTAAATTTTGGGCAGAATGTGATATTTAGTACAGCATTATCAGTAGCAATGGTTTTGTGTTCACAAGGCATAACAAGTGGCAGCATGACGGTTGGGGATTTGGTAACCTTGAACTTCACCTCCATATAAGTCAAGTTTCTTTACTTTCCTTGTGGTGACCTTGAACTTACCATTATTCTCCCCTTGGCTACGCCTCCCTCTGCGGCTGAATGATTCCCGCTTCATTCTTTCTTGTTTTGGGATTAATCATCACTTTTTTTCTGTTGCTAATGTTTTATCCTGTTTTCTTTTTTCCTATTTTTGTACAATATTTTTTTGTAATAAAATTCTGTAAATTACAAGAAAAAAAGGTCCTTTGGTGTATTTAAGGTTGTATATGGACTATCCTTTACAATGAAAATTTTCCTTTGGTGTCTAATCACACCCAGTAATTAAGTTACATCAAGATCCTTGCTCTGGGCACTAAACTTGAAATTTGAAATTGACCAGGTTATGGTTAATGGGCTGCTCTTTCAGCTCTCTCTTCCTCTCAATTTCCTTGGAAGTGTGTACAGGGAGACAAGACAGAGCCTTATTGACATGAACTCAATGTTTCAGTTGCTTGAGGTACTTTTATGGTTTTTATGATCTTTTTCCAAATTGTTATTCTTATTATTATTATTATTTTTTTTTTTGGGCGTGCTTTTTTCCTTAACTTTAATTTTGACCAATGGCTTCTATAGGAGACACCAAAAATTGGGGATCAACCAGACTTAAAGCCTTTACAGCTGAAGGGAGGAAGTATTGAATTTGAAGGCGTGCATTTCGGGTACATAACAGTTTATAGTTTGTTAAAATTAAGCTTGTTTCCATTCAAAATGTCTGACTACTTATGAGATTCATTGTTTTAGCTTACAAGCTTTCCGACTTTCTTTGCACTTTTCAATTTGGAAGTTTTCCCACTCAAAATGGCCAATTCTCACACCACAAATAATATGGAGAGAAGAAACTTGGCTTTAGCCAAACCACGACCTGCTCTATACCATATTAAGATTGAGCACTAGGCACTTAGGAGATTTAGTGCTCAACCTTAACTCATTAACATTTATTAAAACTTGAATGTTGGATTCTTTCTCACTTAATAGTCTCTTATTGTCTAGACTTTCGACTAACATTGGACATGGGCACAAATATCTGACAGAGCTTTGTTTCTCACTTCATGGATCCAAAATGCATTGCACCTAGGGAATAGAAATAGGCTCAGTTCCCTGACACAAGCTACTCTGCACTCCTTTTGGATTGAACAACGGTTCATCCTAAAACGTTTAGCCACTCAGGAGGCCTCTTTCTTAGTTATATAATTAATTTACTTTCTTAAGACTTTTTTGTGTGGGTCTTCCTTTTGCTCAACACTCCCCTCATGTTACAGCTTAGGCATTATTGGCCTAGGATGTGGGCACAAACTCCTAAAGACACACAACATCCAACTACTTCCACCTCATGTAGTTGACAAAACATAAATGATCTAGAGAACAGTAGTTGGTCCTTGGACCATGCATAATCTGCTAAGATGCCATGTAAAGATTAAGCTGGTTCGGTTCCATAACGACTATGACCAGGGAGACCTTTCTCAACGCTTTCAATATGGGACTTTTTCCCACTCAATATATTAAAGCAGATACCTTCAAAAGAGTAATATAGTTGATGCTTGTTCTGAGTTGAGGTTCCTGCGGCTCTTCTGCCTCACCTTCAGGCCAAACATTCAGGTTGCTAAGCTTTTAGTTTCTTATGGTCTCTCTTGCCTTGCTTCTCTTCTCTTTAGTTTACAGTTTGTATGAATTGAATCGAATTTCTACCTCAAAGGTTTGATGCTTATGGGAACTTGGGCAGTAGCTCAGTGGTCCCATCGGAGTTATTGCTGTGGGAGGTCTTGGTTCAGATCCTCACAACTCCAATCACCATTTTAAAAAAAAAAGGTTTGATGCTTACCTCTGGGAAAAGCAAAGCACATAGTTCAAATATTTTTCAGCCTTATGTTTGTTTAGGCCTGGACATAAAATGGTTTTTTAGTGGGAATAATCTCAAATAGTAATGTATTTGAAAATATCTTGTGCCTGAAAATCAAAATTTGAAAAAAAAAAAAAGAGAAAAGGAAGTCAGAAGAGCTTTTCAAATTTTCCTTGCTTAATTATGGGGAGTGATTTCCTAAGTTCCACCAATTGACCTGGGATGGAGCTGGACGTAACTTTGATAATATTTATTGGTAATTTTCAACTTCCAAAATGGTTATGCTTCTTGTTGATTTTATGACTCTTCTTGAACTTTCAGATATCTGATGGACAGAAAGATCCTTGATGGAGTATCATTTGTTATACCAGCAGGAAGAAGTGTTGCCATTGTTGGAACTAGTGGCAGTGGTGAGATGTCAGACAAATTTCTTTTTGTTGTAATTTTTACATGTGTTCTGTTTTTTCTCTTTTTGGCTTACCTTTGGTTATGGTGTTCCTGTTTATTTTCCCATGAATGTTACTTGTGCCCGACCATGTTATGGCAAGAATATTAAGTGAAACTTCATCTCATTCTTATGTTTGGTTGCACAAGTCTAAATTTTGTTATCTTTTAGCATCTTTGGGGTTATAAGGTTCTGCAGACCAGCTAATTGAACCATTTATGCAGGGAAGTCAACAATACTGAGGTTGCTTTACAGATTTTTTGACTGCAAATCTGGAAATGTAAGACAGACGGATCTCTTTCCATTCCTGATGGTTTAATGATCTCCATTTGTATTGTGCTCGATGTCTTCCTTAAATGGTTTTTTAGCTGTTGTATAATGATTGGATTGTCCATACTAAACAAGTTGGTTATATCAGCATTCTGACCTTGTCTCCTTGTTGATAACGTAAACATCTTCAAATCATTTTAAAAGTTAAACTTGGACGAGAATTTAAAGGAGAAAGTGTGCAAGGAAATGCAAGAATATCATAGCAATCTCCGAGACCAGTAACACCCTACTCATAGTTGTCATTTCAGTCATTATACAACTGGAAGACTAGTTAAATATTACTGGTATAAGACCTTTAAATATGTTTAATGAACATAACTTCAGCAACCACTGAGTTAAACTCTTATCCTAAAAAAATACTTTTTTAAAGAATGAGGCTGTGTCTAAATTAAATGACAACTGAGATTGACGCTTAGATTATACAGAAAGACCACATGAACTATCAATCTCTAGAAATGAATCTATTTTGGACATAAACTTGAGCGTGCTTCTTGTAGCATTTTCGCATTGTTCTGTTGGAATTGGCAATAATTTGTTATTATCCATCTTTATTCAGTTTAACTGAAAATCATAGAAATGCTCTGATGTTTCCGTCCACATCATACTGTCCAAAATAATTGGTTCCCAAATTCATTGAAGTTGGTCATTTACAGTATAGTTAAGGAATTTTGTTAGCCAATTTTCAAGATTAGTTAATCTTGTAGATCTGTGATAAGTGCTGTTCTGGCAGATAAGGATCGACGGTCAAGATATTCGTGATGTAACACTTGACAGCCTCCGACGGTCTATTGGTGTTGTACCGCAAGATACAGTAAGTTTTCAATCAATAAGTATGTGCATTTTTGTAAATAATAAACTATGTGATAGTCCATTACCTGTGTCCAATTGTTTTAGTTGGAAATTTCATGTTTAACGTTTTCTCTTCCAGGTACTTTTCAATGATACAATATATCACAACATCCATTATGGTCGGTTATCAGCAGCTGAAGAAGAGGTTACAATGCCATTCTTCTTTTTGAAGCTCTGTACTAGTTTGTTTTTTTTTTCTTTAAATTTATTTGTGTCCCTGTTCTATACCCAGGTATATGATGCTGCCCGCAGAGCTGCTATCCACGATACTATCATGAAATTTCCAGAGAAGTATTCTACTATTGTTGGAGAGCGAGGACTTAAGGTGGGATGTTATGGTGCTCTTTAAAGACGTTTTCTGCTCCCTTAAGGGTGTTAACCTGGAGTCAACTTGGATGTTTAAACTTAATATAGAGAAAATTATTCAAAAATTTCTTCATTCATTTGAAGGATGTTGAGTTTCAGCTACCCATTCGGTAGGAACAAGACTGGCTCTCTTATTATGTTCCTCCTAGTTTGGGTTTACTCTGTAAATTCCCTTCTACAGTAGTCTTATAATATTACATTGATGAATTTCCTCTAAAAACAAATATTGCATTTATGAAGAAATTACTAAAAGCATAATGGCATGCTGCTGATTGTGGGTTAGTACTGCTTCCTTATTATCGTTTTACTCTATTGCAGCTAAGTGGTGGGGAAAAGCAACGTGTTGCACTTGCTCGTGCCTTTTTGAAAGATCCATCAATTCTGTATGTTTCCTAATTAATTGTCTTTCTTACTGTTTGATCTTGAACATTTAAAAACCGTGTTGTTGTGAAAGTCATTGCTTGTTGCAGGGTCAGATGGTTGTTATATTGGTTAATGCATGGGCATAATATGCTGTTATTATCTTCAATAACTGTTTTTTCCGTGTCATGAGACTTCAAAGATCTTTGGATAAAATGCTATTATAGTTACCTTTAATGTGTTCGGAAAGGTTGAATTTTGCAGTCAGATTGTCACACCATTAGATTGAGAGAGGAATCTGTCCAAAACATTCAACAAGTACCAAGTCATTTTATGGTCAAAGACAGGATAAGCATTCTTATATCAAATTCCAAGTACCCAATTCCATCTTGCTACTTAAGCCAAGAGATAACCCTATTTTAAATTTCAAGCTACATGATAAATTAATGTCAAAGTATAGAATATTTTGGTCATTTTATCATTTTTGAAGATTCTTATGACAAATTTTACTATTTTTATTATTTTTTTGTCTTATTTAGCAGCGACTCTTATATGAGTTATATATGTCATTTTCTGGTTCATGTCTTAAATGAATAAAGGGGTTATGGGTCAAATTCACCCCTAACTAATGCTGCATGTCTTATGCAGTTTTGTTCTCTCCTTATCTCTCTTTTTTTCTCCTCTTTCTTCTCTTTTCTCCCTCTTTTTCCTTTTCAGCAATGATTTTATCATTTGTTTGAAACCTGCTATGCCCTTTGAAGTTTTGATGTGTCTCTGGGTGCTGGTTGATTTAGAACAAGGTAGATTTTCTGTTGGCTAAAAATTAATATTTGTAAGTTTCGAGTTCTTACATGTTCTTTTATAGCCTCTGTGATGAAGCTACAAGTGCTCTTGATAGTACTACAGAAGCTGAGATTCTAAGTGCACTGAAATCTCTAGCAAACAACCGAACTTGTATCTTCATTGCCCATCGACTTACAACTGCGATGCAATGTGATGAGGTAAGGGCAATATTTCTCTTTTTATGTGATAAGCGAATCATTTCCTATAATGATATCTTTTATTGAAGTCATTTTGCATATCTTCATTTAGGAAAATATATAAGTTTCAAGAGTTCTGTTCTGGTAATTCATTAATTCTAGAGCCTCTTAAGAGAAATATATTTAGCTGAAATAAAGAAAGCTTCTGCAATGGGGAGGAGAGAGAGATGAAGTAGAAATGTCAAGCCTTCTCTTTCTTACACTGTTTTATACGGTTTCCCTTTTAAACTAGGACCTTTATAACCAGGATTCGAGTTCATTTTACATTTAAACACTTCCCCTCAAGCCGCGCAAGTGTCCGAAAGCAAGACTAATCAGGGTAGAAGCCCTTTAGAACACCTTTTTAAGAAATAAAACAGGAAAGAGGCATGGAACACTTCCCATTTTTGAAACACCCTCATTGTTCTACTAATCTTGGAAATACGCTTCCTGACATTTATGAAAAACGGGTATACTTACAGCCCTTCTGATGGACTTGATAAGCTGATTCTTGCGATTCTGAGACATTTCATGCAAACCTTTAACAAAAGATGGTCCTACATGCATCAATGAGTGGGTTGATGTGTCTATTAGTTGATAAGAAAACGTACTAGTCTTTTTGCTATGAGCCATGGGCCTGACTTTGTTACAGTATCAGTGCCGGTATGATCTCATGCTAATTAATTGTCCGCATATAGTGAGTCATAGAGGGGGTAACATGTGAGGCGAGTGGGAAGAATAGTGCTGCATACATTGATGAGTGGATTTTCTTGCATTTTATTGGTCACGAAAAATGCTGTCTAACATTATTTTGGGATGGGTCTTGAACCCTGCTTTGACACACATTCCATATGTCCACAAAAATCACCCACCCATGATATTTTTTATGTTCTACCTAACTTCCCTGACTTATGCTTACAACTTCCTCTATTAGAAGAGTTAGTTTCCCCTTGTAAATAATGAAATTCAACTGGCAGAAACCCAGTGTGGTTCTTCAAGATTATCACTGCAGGAGAATTCCTTAAAGTGGAATAGCTACATTCAATATTTTAGGGTTCTAGAATTTGCTCTGAGGGTATCTGAGAACCAAAGATGCAGAAAGATAAGAAATAGGAGATTGATCACATCTCCACAAGAGAATGAGAGAACCAAAGATGGAGAAACATAACGAAAAGAGGTTGAGGCATCCTAGTTTTGAGTGGTTTTTAGTTTTCCTCAAAAAGAAAAAGATCAATTAAACATACTCTCTTATGTAACTAGAATTTCTCAGTAACCAGGATTGTACAACATGTATTATAGCACTACTCAAGTTATCTGTTCACCAACACTATGTTGATTCTATTTGGTAATTATTTTGTTAGTTATTATGTATTCTAACGGGTTCCTGCCTTTGGCTTGTCAGATTCTTGTTTTGGAGAATGGTAAGGTTATAGAACAGGGACCACATGAATATCTGGTTTCAAGAGCAGGGAGATATGCACAGCTGTGGGGCCAACAAAACAACACAGAAGGAGCTGATGCAACTTTATAGTTGGCTGGATGGGGCTTCATGTTGTATGTTTTCCTATTGTAACTATATTTTAAAAATTGCTAGGTCTATTCTTTGTTGTTATGTAGCTTGTATATTTTCACAAAAGGCCGTCTTTGGCCTCTTTTATTAAAGTGAAAATAAGCAGTTTTTTTTTTTTTTTTTTTTTTTTTTCCTTCGGGGTACGACACATTTCAGCTACCAGCTTCGCATCTTAACAACAGGGAAGAGTGGGTGGGTCTAGAGACAGTTCATGTGAAGGTCTAGGCTCCATTTAAACATAAAGTGGTTGCATGCGTAAGAACCATCCGATTTCTTTCCAGTAATTAATTGTTTTCAAAACATTAAATTAGAACATCCCTCACGCTATAAAGTTAAAAGTGAATAAATTTATAGTTTACTATTGGACACTAAATTTTAAGCATGAAGCTATAGTATAAAATAATTAGAACCTGGCTAATGGATTCCAAATTGCTGAACCCTGAAAATGACCCACCAAATCCATAAAATGTACATGAGTAGATCACGTGGTTTACCTACCCCCCTTGCTCTCGCCGTCGGCGGCGACTGCTGCTAGTGTGATCACCTCGCTGAAGCCCTCCGTATTTGTAATCCCCGGTGGAGGGGATGTGGTAGAAGCTTCCTCTCCCGTTCAATGGGGTGACATATAGATATTTGTGGATCGCGTAGTTGAGAATGACGAAGGCCGGTAGGGTGTTCGCTTGGAAGCAGTGGCTATACAACATCGTTCCTGCCGTTTCGAAGACGAAGTTGAGTGCTTCTAACAGGGGAGCTCTGTTCGCGTGGCTGTTCGCCAGCTCCGGGTCGGTGGCGAGGTCGTTACCATGCCTTGCACACGCTCTTGCATCGGAGGATGTCTTCTACGGGCGAACAGAGCTGCTGCTGCTGCTGCTTCTTCTTCTCAGCTTGTTTCTTCCTCTGAGGTTGACATTGACGGGGACTTCGAGTCGGGAAAATTACGCCAGCTCCTTGTCTCGCTTCTGAACGCCCCTTCTCATTCCCCATTCTAAGGTACGTACTAGCAAGAATAATAATAAGGCTGGAAAAAAGGAAAGCAGTATGTGTTGTTTTCTAAATAAGTACAAACATTTTTTGGTATAACATTTGTATTATTTGAATGATTCACCGTACAATGTGATATTTACTTTGTGTTTAGGAAAACTATCTATATGCTGACATGGCATGTTGGATGGATGGGGTGTTATGAGTTCTATGAATTAATATGGTTGTTTTCAAGTATGAAAGAATGAGTCAGCTTGTGCCACCCACGGTTTCAGGTTAATGGGATGAAATGTAGGATGAATTTTTCATAAGAAAAGAAAAGGGAAAAGGCCAAAAAAAAACAAAACCTTCCCAAAAGAAACACTCACTCAATAAAGAGACTTGCAGAATCCAACAGAATTTATATTACAAAACCAACGGGATGCACGCGTAAAAGAGGAAAACCCTCTGAAATCCATTAGGAAGTAACAACTCTTGAGTCAAATGGCAAAACAAAATCACCACAACAAAGAAAAGGGTGAGTCATGCCTTCAGAAGAGTGACCACCACCTTCTGGTTCTGTTCACCCTCCCTGAGGACGTTCCACCACCTTCCTGGACCAACGGTTGATCCTGTTGTCTAAACCCACAATGAACCCTCCTCCCAGTCAGAGGGTTCCTGAACCACAGAACAAGCACAATCCCAACAATACTTACAATGGGAGCAGCAGCCAGGAAAAACCAGCCTCCTCTCGTACCACCCACACTACTGGAACCCCTGCTATCTTCACTCACCTCGATTGAGCCTGACGGATCAGCTCTCTGTGGACCTTCATCAAACTCGAGCCCCTCTAAGATCTCAGATGAGCTGTCCTCAGTCGGGGGCTGGTGGTGAGCCCCATGGATCGGTGTTCTATTTGCTAAATTAGTCTTCCGCTCTTCATAATCTTTATCATCAGTTGGAAGTTCGTAGCGACAGACAGGGCATGAGTTCCTTGTGCTCAACCATGGTAATATACAGGAAGGATGGTAGAGATGGGAACAGGGAAGCAGACTTGCTTCAGAATTTAGGGTCAAGGAATCCTTACAAACTGCACAAATTAGTCCTTCATGCTTAATGTGTTCACGAGATATAATAACACGAGGCAGGCTCTCTACAAATGCTGCTGATGCAGGTGGAGCCCCTCGTCTTGAGTTGTCAGCTTGTGCTAACTGCTCAAGAAGTTCTTCAAGGCCTCTTGCATCAAGATAGTCCCCTGAGTTTCCCACAAAAGTGGGCATCAACGAATCCTCCAAGTTAGTGAAAATGTTAGGGATTAATGTACGGCCACTTTCCTCCATTCTCCAGTGTGATCTACTACCGTACCCAGGTGAAGTTACCTCTATCTGCCAGTCTACTTGGCTTCTTCTTCTGCTGCTTACTTCAGAGCTTTCAGATTGGAAGACCCAACCAGTCGGCCCTCCTTCATTCTCCAATTCTGTGTCTTCTTCCCATGCACCATCTTCCGCATCTTGATCATCCGAATCCCACTGATTTAGACCTTGAGCTGCATGCATAGGGTCAATATCTGTGTCACTATCTACATTACTTTCTCCAATATCTGGATGCAAGAACAATTCTTGTTCAGCAAAACTGTGACCATCAATTGAGGCATCTGATTCACCACCATATGCACTAAATGAAACAGCATCACTATCACCAGCCAAAGCACCATATGCACTATAGCTGAAGTTAGAATCAGTCTCACCAAAGAGAGAAGAATCCAAGTTTCCACCAAAACCTTCACTATCATTATCAGAAAAAACCCTTCGCCACCTTCCAGACCTATTTGGAGTTGTCCGAGAACTTGAGAATGGCAAAACAGTAAAAGAAGAATCTGCTGGTAGAGGTTCATGCTCATAGACCGAGGTAGAGAGAGTATCTTGGTTATGCCTTACCAGATTAATCAGCTGCGAGAACTGCTGTGAAAAAAGATCCTCAATAGATTCAGTACTCCTACTATACCTAGAGGCCCTAGATCTTCTTCCTCTGCGACGCCTGCTCCGATGAGCATACCTAGCATTTGAATCAAGATCTTCCAGGAACAGAACTTTACATTCCATGCATACATATATGGGCCCATTTACCCCATTGATGATATCTTCTTCTGGCAAAAATATTCTCCTGCATAGCATGCAGTTTGCTTCTACCTGGTCACGTGCAGAAACAGATCGATCTGGTGACTCTTGGAACTCCGGATTTACTCCATGTTGAGTATCCATAAGTGGCTGCCACATAGAATGTGTGAGTACACGGATGGAACTTTGAGCAAACCATTTTATTATGACAATGAGAATTATTCTAGAAAAATAAAATTGTTTCCTGACTAGATTAGTCCACCAGAAAAAAAGTGATGCATAGCACAAATATGAAACCCATTTTAACATTCTAAACTTTGAAAATGCTAGAGTACGGTAAGCTGTGTTTAAGAAATAACATAAAAAATGAAAAAGATATTGGCCAAATGCTTGCCATAAAGTCGATAATTCGAAACCTGAAACAGAATGGTAGCATCTGAAGGCACAAGCAAGTGGCCAGCTGAAACGTCAGATAGCATGCAAACTCGAGTCTGAAATTCTTTATTACACATCATTTTGAAATTATCCAAAATTAATACGACACTCAAAGTGACTATTTTTTTCTTCAGTAAGAGGAAAAGAGGTGTTTCCATCGGAAGAAAGAAAGACTCCCCATTCTTTGTTCAACAATTCAGATCTTGATTAAAGCAACGAAATGAATAATATGAACATCAAGACTCATTTCAAGTGCAGCAAGAGAAAGAGAGATGGCGACAAAATCAATGCAATTCAAAATTACGAAACATATCACGCATTGGAAAAAAATGCAAGTAAATAACCGCTCTTACCAATAGCAGAAAGATCGGCACTTATGTGCCCTCGGCACCAAAAGGAAAATCACGACAGTCGAGCCAGCAATAGTGCTACCCACTCAACATGACCCCCAATACCCAATCTTCAAGCGGCAAGTTTCACCGAAAATTCCAAAAAATAAAAAGCCAACCTCTTCAGAGCTAAACCAAGAAAATCAAATGCAAGTGCTTCAAGGGGAAAACGGGGATTCAGGACGCGCTACCACTGTCTAGGGCTCGCAACCCTTTCTTTCCAGAATCCAAAAACCACAACCAAAAATGAAAAAAAAAAAAAAAAATGTCATTGAAATTATAGAATGGGAACGGAGGGCGAAATGAAGGAGATAATCGCCTCATCGGCTGGTGCGGATTCAGCATCGAAGAGGTTTTGTTCTTCCATCCTTTTTCCTCGAAACGTTTTCCGCAAAAAGGAAAGATTACACTTTTGGTCCGCTGAGAGCTGACAAAAAATGTCGACAGTATGTCCCGCGACTCGCGCGTGCGAAATCGAATCGTGTGTCTTCTGATGCTTAGAACAACTGGTTAATCCTAGCCGTCCATTGCTCAACTTTATAATTCTCCCGATTCATCTGTTTAATTCATTTCTGGCTAAGAAAACAAATTACTTTCCCGTATATATCAATCTATTTTTTTATTTATATATTATTATTATAATAAAATAAAAACAAATATGAAAAAATACGTGCTCCCAATGAACATATATACTAATGTTTAAAAAACCGGACTGTTGGTCGAATCCAGTTAGACCGAGTTGTACCAACGTTTCAACCAATGAATATTATACCCTAATCTTCATCTAATTCAATCTCCATGTAAATTTGATGTACTATCGGCTTTTGGCGAGTTAACGTTGAAATCTGAGTTCTGGAACGAGTGTGCACGAACGATGACGGCTTTGGTCAATCGAACGAAAATATTTATGTTTCGCGTATATTGACTTGTTGACGTTATCGGCAAATGTGTAGAGCTGCTCCGGTTGAACTGTTGAATCTCGACAAACTGCGAGTCGCTTAACTTCTTCGGCTCAAGAGAACTTCTGTGCGTAAGATTTCTTCTCGACAAAAGATTTTTGAACCGCTTCGATAAAACATTTCTGGCTATTTGTAGCCGATTCTGTCTAGTTGTTGGAGTTTTTTCCTTGGAATGGGGATCAGGATCCCCATTCTACTGCTGTTGTTGAGATGAGAGGAAGACTGGGAAATTCCTCTGTTGGATCCCACTAATCAGGATCGTGGGTGCATTCTTTTTCGGCTTCTTCGGTTAGCGACCAGGCTTGGTCGTTTAACCGTTGAAGAGGCTAACTCGTGGCTAGTTGCCGGTTTATTGCTGACTAGGGCGACGACTGTATTGATGACACAACGATGCGAATGGGTCTGGCGATGGGCTGCGACAAATGACTTTGAAAATCGACATAGCCTACCCACGACGATCGTTTACTGGATTGATGGGCGTTTGGGCTCGTCGCTTTTGGGTCGTTCACATTTTGGTGTATACAATATAATAAGACAAAATAAATGATTTACGGTTCAACCAATGATTATTACATCCTTATAATTTGTATTATAGTGAATCGGACCGAGCCAATAAGAACCAAATTAGCCTTCGATTCTGGTTCAACCGGGTCGGACATACCGGTCCCTTTTTAACATAGTGATTGTCACCCTTCAAATCTAAAAATAATATTTTGCGATATGCCAACCGATGAAGTGAGATATATATCCGTTTTGATAAGGATTGCTATTAATACTTCACCAAAAAGGCCAACTACATAGGATGCCATTGACTCAAACTTTACAAGTCATTGATGTTTCTTAAATGCTTTTCAATAAGGGTCTTTTTCCTTTCCAATTCCCTCTCAAGTCATTGATGTCACATATGTTTTATCTTTGGAAGCAAAAATCAAAAGATTGTTGTTCATTTGAGAGTTGAGATCATTGAATATTAAGAAATGGTAGAAACAACTTGAGATATGATTAAGATAAATATGTTTTAGTCCTAATTCCTAAAACAATATGTTCATATTTCAAATGGCGTCAGAATAAGATTTTTTTCTAATTAAGATAAATATATTAGAGAAAAAATCATTTGTAATTAATAAGATAAAGCATGGTTAGAGAAAATTTGCAAGCTCGATGGACCATATTTTTTTCAATGCTTCCATAGACAAGAATTTGCAAGCTCACTGGTATGAGTGGTTTTGGAGGTTGGAACTAGAATGTAGCCTTCATAGGAGCATGATCTATTTGTATGAATTACAATTATTACTTTGATTTCTTCATTTGTTAGCAAATACCTTCAAAAGATTTCAGGGAAAATCAAAGGAGGAAACTCAAAGATGATATTATTCACAGTATGAATTTTGGCGCCTATTGCGAGGTCGAAATAGTTGCAATTGACACTCTAACTAATGTACTGAAGTTTGACTAGAATGAGTTGTAAAACGAGAGGGAATTGTAGTTTATTTAACTGCTGGTTCAACAGACCATTGTGTTATAGTGTCTACATTTAGCTCTCTTTAACCTTATAAAAAATCATATTATGACTAGCTAGGGATCTTTTTGCAAGTTATTTGAGGTATTTTCCAATGTCATATAGCATGATGAATAAGCCTTGCAGTACAAGCATAATCTTTTTGCATTACATCTGCTATGACAAGCCTTTCAATTTATAGTCAAAGGACTTTGTTGTGAAATACATGTTAAGTATGATGTGATTAAGCCACATTAGGCCACGTTGATGTAGTATCTTCATTGAGTGATGAATTCTAAAGATGTTGACCAAGGGAGATGTGCAACGGACACAAAACGGTGGGGCGGGGGAAGGGAGGCTCAGCGGCCCTCGTCTTGCCTATTTCCTTTTGTAGTTTATCATTTTTTAAATAATTATATATATCAGTGATGGTTACTTATGCTCATTCTCTATATTCTCTAATTATCATGACATTTATTGATTATAACTTTGAACAATTTATTTAAATGCAGTTGGAGAAATCACCTACGCTAAGGGATGACTACGACCCATATGACGACAAATTTACTGTTTCAATAGGTAGAAAAATATGTCTGAAGCGATGCTTTGATGTTATCGAGTGGTGTGTTATGATATCGTATGTAAAGTGATTAATCAAGGTGTACGAGCTTGATAAAGATTGACACAAATAGGAGATTGTTTCTTACCTAGTGCAACTCATTTACTCAAAGGTGTTCATAGAGGATTTAAGTTTTTTCCCTACCCAAATTTCAGTCTTCCGTTCAAGAAGATGAAGAAAAGAAAAATATTGGCAAAAATCACTATTTCTTGAACTATCAGGAATATGTGCGAAGGTCTTTGTATTCCAAAAATATCCTTGTTTATTTTAAAACGAATAATGTAAAACAACTTTTCGATTTCAGTCTTCCTTTTGAGAAGTTGAAGAACATATATAAAAAACCAAAGATCACTATTTCTTAGACTATCAGGAATATGTTTGAAAGACCTTGTATTCCACAAAATATCCTTGTTCATTTTAACATGAATAATGTAAAGCAAGTTTCGATGTTTTGGCCGTAAGTGTGGAAGATATATTACCTATGACACCAAATATGTTGTAAAACACACGTTAAGTATGTTGTGATTAAGCCACTTTGTCATTCTAATAAAGTCTCTTAATGGAGTTATGAATTCTAAAGATGTTGACTGTGGGAGATGAGCAGAAAATGATATATTCATGGATTATCATTACTATGAACAACATTTTTAAATACAGCTAGAGAAAACACGTATGCAAGGGGATGACGACGACCCATAAGACAATACATTTACTCTTTCTATTGTTCATAGAATATGTCTAAAACGATGCTTTGAAGTTATCAAAGGTGTTATTGTGTCGTAGGTAAAGCGATTAATCAAGGTGTGCAGGATAGATAAAGATTGACACAAACTTGAAATTCCTTTTAACCTAATGTGACTCATTTTCTGGAAGGAGTTCGTAGAGAATTTAAGTTCTTTCTCTACTTAGATTTTAGTCTTCATTTCGAGAAGTTGATGAACAGAAAAAACTAAAAATTATTATTTCTTGGACTATCAAGAATATGTTCGAAGGACTTTGTATTTCAACAATATCCTTATTCATTTTGACACGAACACTGTAAAGTAGGTTTTCGATGTTTTGGTCATAGGTGTGGAAAATATGCTACCTATAGAAAAAAACATGGGCAAGGCTATTCAATTTATAGTCAAAAGACTTCGTTGTGAAACACCCACTAAGTATATTTTGATTAAGTCACTTTGTCATTCTAATAAAGTCTCTTAATGGAGTTATGAATTCTAAAGATGTTGACCGAGGGAGAAGTACAAGGGAGATGGAGCAGTGGGGCTAGGCAAGGGACACTTGACGGCGCATGATGAAGAAACCTTGTAGTACATGTCGTAATTTTTTGTGTTACATTTGCAAGGAGGTTCACAGTAACTGTTTTGTTCAACCGGACATGACATTTATATATCATAACCTTGAACAGTTTATTCAAATGTTGTTGAAAAAATACCCTAAGCAAGGGGATGACTACGACCTATATGACGACACATTTACTCTTTCTATGGGTAAAGCGTTTAATCGAAGTACACTAGCTTGAACAAGATTGACACAAACAAGAGAGTGATTTTTACCTAATGGGGTTCATTTACTTATAGTGTCCACTGAGGAGTTTTCTCTCTACTCAGATTTCAGTCTTCTAGTTATTCGAGAGGACGAATAATGAAAACAGATAGACAAATATCAGTGCTTTTTCAACTATCAAGAATATGTTTGAAGAACTTTGTACTCTTATGATATCTTTTGTCCTTCTAAATGCGAACAATGTAAAACAGTTTTTTTATGCTTTGGCCATAGGTATAGGACCATAGGTATAGGAGATATGTTACCTATGGCTCAAAATATGGGTAAATACATGCGATTTATGGCTAAAGGACTTCGCCGTGAAACAAATGTTGTGTATGCTGTAATTAGCCACTTTTGGTAACACTCATGAAGTCCTTTAATGGAGTTATGAATACCAAAGATGTTGACCCAGGAAGATGTGCAAGGGAGACGAAGCTGTAGGACCGAATAGGGGAGACGAAGCTGCAGGGCCGGAGAGGGGAGACGAGGCGGCCCTCGTCTTGTCTATTTCTCTTCTTTCATTCCTTTTCTTATTTTTGTTCAAAATTTTATTAGTGAAGGTTACTGATGCTCATGGTATATTTATATTCTCTATTTATCATGTGCTAATATGATTTTTAATTGTCCATGTGTTTAAAAGAACTAATATCTAAGATGGAAAACGTCTTTCACAACATTATATACAATAAACAAGACAAGCGAATATGATACTAGTCACTAGTTTATGATGCTAATTATTTCTTCTGATCTCTTGCCAATGAGCTTGTTTACTATAGGGATCCTCAGTGTCCTATACGACCAATTATTATCCTTAAAAAACAGTCTCAAAATATCACATGAATTTGAGAACTATTGGAGCAGAATTTTCCTTGCACAAAAAATGAAATCAAAGCACTAATGAGCATTCTTGGCTCCCAAATATATGCAGTATGACGCATTATTTCATGATTATTAGCAAAGGCCACTACAATTGAGATGTTCAAGGGTAATTAGCAAGATGCCTATACTCCATGCAAAAATTCTTCAAAGGTGTCATTGAAGATGGTGTGTGTGGAGACATTTGAGCTTCGTTGGCAGCAAATACCATCGAAATATTTTGAGGAAAATCAAAGGAGCGAACTGAAGGATGATATTATTCGCAGTATGAATTTTGACGCCAATTGTGAGGTACAAATACTTGCAATTAAACTCTAACTAATGTGCTGAATTTTGGAGAAACCAAGTTACAAAATGAGAGGGAATTGCAGTTTGTTTAGCTGCTAGTTCAGTAGATCCTCACATTATAGTGGCTACATTTGCTCTCCTTAACATCATGACAAAATCATATTATGACCGGCTTGGGATCTATTTACACAAGTTATTCGATGTATTTTCATGTGTCATCCAACGTGATGAAGAAGTTGCTGCAATACGAGTTGTAATTTTTTGTGTTTCATCTGCAAGGAGGTTGATAGTAAGAGATTTTGGAAGAAAGAAGGTTAGAGATTATTCCCAGAGGGAATAACAACTAGAATGATATATATTGAGTTTATCAATGGGAAAAGGAGTTTTGGAACTTGGGCGAGTATTTTGAGACCAGTTTCAAATGGTATCAATGAAACATGTCGTAAAAAAAAAAATTGCCCCATCAATAAAAGAGAATAATTTCAAAAAATTGTTGCAAAATGCACTAACACTAGTAACCAAATTAATTTTGGTCTTTGGGTCTCAAAGAAAGTTACTAGTCAGGGAATCACCACCCATTACGTGGCAAAATGACAGATCATTTTGACACGTCGATGACATGCCATAACCAGCAGAGGCCATCAAGTAAGCTCAAGCTTTATTGTTTCATAACGTAAGTTTGTAAAATCCTCACCCTACATTTGTTCGAGCTCCAATTCCACGTATTTAGATGGAGCAACACAAATCCTTCAGGCCTACATTAGTTCTCAAACTTGTCTTCTTACCTACTAGCTCTACAAACCCCTTCTGAGACACTGAATTCGTTTCAAATACGTTGGAGACACCCCATACCTGACGGTAGAAAATCTCAAGGCTTTAATCTTTGCTGTATCGATACTTTCTAGGGTCCCTCGTACATACATTGAACAAAAGGGTTGGGAGTGTTGGTGGAGAAAGAGATTCCAGTCCATTCCTAAAGTCTATAAATGGTGGCAAGCTGGTAAGAAACTCACACCATGAGAGCAGCTTGAATGCCTTAGAGGTAACCCCTCCCATTGCCTTCATTTTCCCGTCTTCATACAGCTTGCCATTTCTTCATTTCCTTCATACAATTTCTTTTTTTTTTTCCATGTCCAAATCTTTCCATCTCTACCTTCCACCACACTTACAGCTCAAAGGGGAGTAAATGTACTAACACACACCGAGGTAAAAATCAACCTCTGTCCGTGTCTTCTTTTCTGCAATTCCGAGGATTGACATCGTTTATGGACCCCGTCACATCAGGGCCATAAAACCTCCAATCGGTATCACAATTCAGAGACTCACTGAAGAACCCCATCGCAATTTTACACCTGACGTGACCGTCACTACTGTACTGCATTTCGAGTTCCTCCGTCATTCTCTCTCCCGTCAGTACAGAGCCAACGTCCTTGTCTTCTGCTACAGTAAGCTTCGGTCGGACAGTGCTTTGAACTGAAACTGCAAAAATGTGTCTTCTTTCTGGCGCAAGTTTCGAAATGGGTATTCCCTATTTTATCTGAAAAAGGGTCCCTTGAGATTCTTACTTGGGATTTTACTAATACCGATTTTTGGGCGACATTTTCGTCTTCTCCGTTTTAAATACTCCCCAAAGAAATATATTATAAATGGGGAAGACAAGGCCGTTTGTGCGGGAACTGGGACAGAGGAGAAGCGCGAGATTAGAGGCGTTAGAAATCAGCAAGGCTGCTGCTGCTGAAGAGGCAGCCGCACGAGCAGCCAAGGAGGCGCAGACCCCACGGGAGCCACTTACTGAACCAGTCCGAAGGAGAGGACGGAAGAAACAAAAATGCAGGACTGTGGAAGAAGTAGTAGTTAATTCTGTTGTGACTGGATTTCAACAGGTGGGTCCCTTGTACATTCTTTTTCATTTAGTCTCCTGATCGATTCTTTGCTCCGTTGTTCAATCGTTTTCTCTTTCTTCTTCCCTCAGTGTTTTTTTTTATCTTTTTCTTTTTTCTTTTTCATATTCAAGCTCTGTTTCATTTTGGATAGAAAGAAAAATTCTTTTTTATTTTGTCTGCTCAATTATTTGCTCTTTGTTCAATCTTTTTCTCTTTCTTCTTCCCTCAGTTTTCTTTCTTTCTTTTTTTTTTTTTTTTTTTTTTTTTTCATCTTGAAGTTCCGTTTCATGCAAATTTATTCTTTCCTCCTTTTTATTCTCTGTTCTGTTTTTGCCTCATCTTCCGATGAATGCTCCACCAGACGCTCTTCCAAAGATAACAAAGTCTCCACCTTTAATTCTCTCAGTTTTCTTTTTATTTTTAATCATTTTGGGTTGTGGGCAGCCGTCATTTATCTATCGTTCTGTTCTTTTGCATGTTCTACTCTGTTCCGTTTCTTTTTGGTTTTTTATTCCTTTCTTTGAAGTTATGAGATTACCTGCTGATACCGGATAGCGTAATGATTTTTGTACGCTGTACTGTTCAATTGCGGCTGTAGTCCGATCGTTATGTATGATATCTACATAATCCATCTCTGTTTCTCCTTCAGAGAGATCGCTAGATCGTCGTCCATATGCTTTTTCTCTTTCCTACTTACTTCAAGTTATCGTTTTTCTTCTGCGTCTTTTCATTTCCTCCAAGCTCCGGAGTTTCTGTGAGCAATGGCGGTTTCCAGACGCTTGGGTATAAAATGTCGACGTTCGCACGAAGCGCCAAATTTGTTTCCCGGGTTTGTCTTTAATTTAGTGTTCTTTGCGTTACTGGTCTTGGATTTCGTTGTCATTATGTAGAGAAGAAATGGAGATCCCGGCTATTCTTTGTGAGGTATTTGTTGAGTCAGGCAGTGGCATGCAGAGGTAATAGCAGGAATGACGGGCAAAAGGGAACCTTTTTCTAGTCACTGGCTAGTAAATGAAACTTGAAAATGATGAAACCAGGGGTTCATATAGAGAAGGATGCTGAGACTAGTATCCATCTTAGTTTTCTTTTATTAAAAAAAATCAGTTTCTTCTTCCTTTTTACCTTTGTTTTGTACTGGGTTTGTATTGTCATTGTAAAGGAAGGCTGAATTTTCAGATAGTTGTGAGAGAACAAAGAGAAACTAACTGGCTTTGGTGTTGTAACTTCAATAATGCTTCTTTTGGATCGCTGAATGCTCATTTAAACCTTTTTTTCTACATGTAATTCATTTATATGTTGATCCTTGGACCTCTTCTTTGAGTGGACTATTGACAATTACATATATACCAACTTGTGAAGGTCCTCCTGCAGAGAGTTCTCCCTTTACTGCTGGACGTTGACCGTTTGTTGTTGTTGCCCCCACTTTAAAATCTTTAACAACATAATCTAACTACAAGTTGTTTCTATATTTTGTTAAATGTACTTCATACTTTTAACTGTTATGATTATTAATTGGAAGACTCAGCTGTACTCATTGTTGGGTAAATGTTACCTTGTCTATTTGCTTGAATAAATTTTGTTTTGTTTGCAGGCAGGAAATAATGACAACTCAAATGCTCACCTCCTTGTTCTTGGTTAGTGTTTTTTCGCTGCATCAAGCAGAGTTGTAACTGTTTACTCACAATCCTCTCCTTGATGTTTCATTATTTTTATATGTAATTTATCTGAAGAAATCTCAATCATGACTTGGATAAATTTTTTTCCAATAGGGAGTCAATCAAATCCTCCATTCCATTCACCACCGGATAAACGAGTATTGGAGTTCATCATTGATATGTTGCAAAAGTAAGTTCACTATTATAAATGAGTTTGTCTGTATTTTTCCAATCACAGATGCTGACATCTTTCAACAAAATAAACTTCTTGGTCTACTCATAAAGTGGAGTGCATGTGTGGTTATCTTTTCATTCATTTAAAGCATGGTGAACATCTTGGTTATGAATCTTAACTTTAAATGGCATCTTGACTTACTTCGAAATAGCAATTAATGTAACATACGTCTTTATCTGTTCTGATTTTCAGGAATGACAAAGAAAGAATATTCTCAGAACCTGTCAACCCGGCGGAGGTTTGTGGATAAGAAACTAGTTTGAACACTTTTTTCGTTTGTGCTGCTTATCATAACAAATAACCCATTATTGTTTCACCAGGTTGAACATTACTATGAAATTATTAAACATCCAATGGATTTATCCACCATGAGAGCAAAGCTTCATGAAGGAAAATATGAGACATTGGAGCAATTTGAGGTTTTCTACTATTCACTCTCTTTTTTGTAATAACAAACGGGGCCATATTTAGACTTTTGTATTCCTATGCTAAAATAGACCTGATATTTTTTACATAATAGCGTCTATAAGATATCTGAAAATGAAAGGGAACTTCTTTATTCCTTCAAACTGTTGTATTTCTCCTGTTTTTTCTCTATATCCTGCATGGTGATGAATTACTTACCTATATTTGTTTGATATTTAATACTCTGTGTACATATTCTATTCAGAGAGACATTTTTTTGCTGACCGAAAATGTGCTCATGTTCAATGATAACAACACTATCTATTACCAGGAGGTAAGTCTTTCAAAGAAATAATCAATTTGACTAGACAAATCGTTTGCTGGTTCATACCTATTCACTGATGTTCAATCATAAATGATCATTTTGCTAGGCTTGTGATATGAGAGATCTTGCTGGTAAAATATTTAGGTCTCTGAGGAGTAGTCCAGGGGGCAACAAATTGGACGAAATTTTCAAATTGAAAAGTAAGTCGAAGCCAGTTGGAAGTGGTGTGAAGATTCATAATGAAGGCGGAAGTACCAGGTTTCGCGAGAGTGCGATTTTAGCTTTACCATCAGATGGACATGAGCGTTTGTTGAGTGGCAATGATGGTCTTAATAAAAAGACCTATCCAGGTTTTCTATCAATTGGTTCAAACCCTTTTGCTGACAGTACAAGAACACCTGAAAATCCTTCAGGTATGAAGAAAATACTTGTGTTTTAATTACTCAAAGAAACTTAGGCCGTGTCATCTTAGCTACTTTTTAAGAAAACTTAAGCTGTGTCAGTTCATTTTGAGCATTTTCAACTCAGTTTACTATATCACATTGAGCCATATAACTGATTTCTAAAAACGATAAGCCCAGCAACTCAGGTATTATTTCTTAGATGTCATTTCAGACCAATAGGACTTGATTCACCTTGAAGTCTAGACTGTTCTTCTCACCTTAGAAGGCGATTTATAGTGAATTCAACTTGTGCTCCTGGCCTAACTCAAAGATCTGTTTCAGGATCTAGAGGTGGGAGGAAATCTTTGGTAGCTGAGGAAAGAGAAAATGCTTGTAGGCCGTATGCTGCCTTTCTCAGCAAAGATGAAGCGTCTGCATCAACTGTATACAACAATAAACCAGCTACGATTGTTTCGGTACGTCTACTCCTCTACTTTGACTATTTTAGTGGCTTAAACTCACAAACAAATTGTTCTTCCAAAACCAGGGATTGTCAGATATTCAGCATTTTTAGATATAAATGTTCATCACACTAGTGAGGTTCAATCTTGAAAGTTTTTCTAACGTTCTTTTGGCTCAAAAACTTGAATGTAATTAATCAGGTGTTACTCGTTCTGTCTATGATTGTGACAAGCTTCTAATTCATCATTGGAATTCTGTAGATTAATGGAGTGAACTATAGAGAAAGTCTGAGAAACTTTGCTAAGGATTTGGGTCCCAAAGCACAAGAAATCGCAGAGAGGAAAATAAAGGAATGTGAATTGAGGGAGCAACAGCTTCGGAATCAGATTGAATTGGCCAAGAGGGTTCGTGAGCAAAGGCAAACAGAGGAGAGGCAACTAAGGGGAAAAGGACCACTGACTCCGCAGACAGCCACGGTGCCAAATGTGCCTCAAAGATCTTCAGCAGCTCCTCCGAGACCAGTTATAGAGAATCCCCCTAGACATCAGTCTGTTCATGATCAAACTTTCTACTCTAACATGCAGTCAAGAGGTCAGGTGAACACAGTTTATGATTGCGGGAGGCTTGGCATGAGCAACAATTGGATATCTCCCAACAGTCCTAGCAACACCGACTTCGGTCCAGGCGAATTCACAGCTGCCTTGACTGATGGTCTGGTGACCAGAATAGGAGAGGGATGTATAGTCATGGCCAGCACTAGAGTTCCTCCCAGAGATCCGGAACCATCTTTCCAAGTACAGGAAAACAACCCGGCTAGTACTAGTCGGATTTCTATCACTGATGCTGGGCCATCATTCATGGTGCCAAACAGCATTACTCCAGCCCCAGGTTGTTCTCAATCTCGTCTATGGCAAGCCAAAGACCCCAGTTCTAGCATGGTGTTAAACCCCATGCATGGCTTGCAGGGAGAGACTGTCATTGATCCGACAGAGGTTGGGTTCTGTTTTTCAGATAATAGCATCCTAAAACAGAGTGGTTCCATTTTTTTAAGGAATCAAGCAGGGAGCTTGGGTACCCAGCAGCTTGACTTCGATGCAGGGGCACTGGCAAGAGCAGCCCAGGTGCAGGAAGCACATTTACTGGGTATGAGCCACCTCCAATACGAAAATTCTCAAGTGGGTGGCCTCGATTACCAGCTCCTACAACAGTCTAGCTCCTCTGCTAACCAACCTTGGGAAATCCAGGCTCCCGGTATGGAGTACTCCACCTTCGGAGGTGAACACCCAATGATGGCGCAGTTTCAGGGTACTACTCCAATGGGTCCCTTTCCTTCGCCGTCTCCGGCGCCGGCGTGGATGGTAAAATCCTTCACCGGAGCCGAGGGAGATCATCAATTCATGAGTCAGGGTCCTCAGGGAGGACTCCCTTCGATTGACCTCAATCAATTACAGGGGCAGCATTTCTCTCAAACGGAACCAACATCCCACGATTGGGTCCATAGCATGGCTCCGAGCTCTTCAGGAGGAGATGAACAGATTCTACTGAACCACGCCATGGGTTCTTCAGCGGTCGCCAAGGTCGACCTCTTTACACATCTACATAACCGGCAATCGGGTTCTTCATCAGCCACTCCGGGGCACCTCCTCACTCAGCTCCAGGAGCAGAAGCAGCACATGGGTTCCGGTGCAGCCGGCACGGTCGACCTCGTGAACCATCAAACGACGGCCGGTATATTCGACCTCTCCTTGGTGGAGTCATGCTTGAGGTCCGCCGCTAGCCGGAAAGCGGCCGATGCCCACCGTGAACCGTCGGACCCGAGAGAGGGTGGAGAAACTACTACTCTAATGCGCGTCCCGGGAGCCGCTTTTGGCGCCGGAGCCTCCACCGGTCAGCAGCCGGAGCCAACCGAGCGGGAATTCCTCAACTTTCTCGACAAGTCGCAGCCTGACCTCGCTCTGCAACTCTAGAGCTTTTCATGGATCACACACAATGAATTGCCGTAGACTGGTAGAAAGTACGATACATCAGTGAATGAAAATTTTGGGTTTTTGGTACTTGATCTCGTATCTTCTTCCTCTGCTCCCTCTCGTTTTGGGAGTATTAGTGTCCGGGTAGGGGAATAAAGCTGAACTTTTTATAGTATTTAGATTGATATCTTTCAGTTTTTAATTTTTTATGGGAAGTTAATTTTGTTTTTCTCTGTGAAAATTTCTGAATTTTGGTTTCTGTTTTGTACATAACATTGATATATCAATCTTCATTTCTTCAAAATCTTATCCTTTAAGATTTATAGATGATAATATGTCTTTTCTCTTTTTCTCTTTTTCCTCATTTTCTGTTCTCTTTTGCCCTTTCCCTTGTACAAAAACCGATACAGGTGAATTCTTTGAATTCTAAGCTCTCTGAGAGGAAAATGCAGTAGCGATCACCCTTTCTCTGCCATCTCTCTCTTCCAAATTCCAATGGGCTTCTCCCCCACCCTTTCTCTCAATTTCCCCCCGACACCCCACGGCCAGAAGCAGCACCCACCACCCATTTTCGTCTCCACGAACACGTCTCATGTCAATCTCCTCCACCTGCAGAGACTCTACCGATCCGTCAATCTGTCCCCCGAGAGGTTCCCGCGTTTGGACGAAAATGGGTACGTTCAGCCTGTTGGTCTCGACAAGCTTCGTATCTCTGTTTCGAACAGCTCCGTTGTGGTTTCCGTCTTCTGCAAGAGAGATTTCTCCGAGGGAGATGGTGGGAATAGATCGGAGGAGTTTGGATTGAGTGGCCTTATTGAGAGGGCGATGCCCGTTTCTGAGTCGAATGGGGAGCTCGTCGGGTTCGGCAGAGCGGTGTCTGATAACGCATTGACGGCATCGATTTATGACGTTATGGTAAATTTTCTCTCCTCTTCTGCAAATACGAGATTTCTGTCTGTGAGGAAATTTGTGAACTTCTTTTGTTGGAATGGAGGAAATACAAGTACAGAAAAAGGGTATCTTACACTCGCAGCGCTGCTCCTGGACCAATTTCATCTGGGAAGTTTAAGGCTTTGAGCCATGAAAATATAAATTGATTTAATTTCTCTTCAGCACTTCGCAGGTTATTCCGCATTTACGGAAAATGGGAATTGGTCGTCGGATTGTTAATCGAATCATAAGGTAGGCTTGTTTTCTATTTCAAACAGTTCATCACTCATTTGAAGCCGTCTCTTGCATTAGATAACTAAATGTTGCCATGCTGCTAGACAGGGTTCTTACTAATCGTGGCGTGTATGATATTTCAGCACTCTGTTCTGAGCAAGAAAGGTAAATACTATTTTCCTCAGTTTCGGTTTAACTAGTCCCGGATTGAGCTTATGAATGGCTTGAGAAGAGTTTCTGGAATGAAAACCAGCATAGAAAGGATAAGTTACTTGACAACAAAAAAATGGTGAGAATTGGATCGTGGCTCTTAAAAAGGGGTTGATGCAGGTTCACCTGCATAGCTACTCCCTGCAAGTGTTCTCATGTTTTCTCCTGGAATCGAAGTTACAGGTTTTGCAATTTTAATCTTCGGAAATCTATGTGCAGGTTGTTTTTCGCAGCTTGTGAATTTGGAAATGATGTCTTGGGTTCCACCACCATGATGTACACTAGGTCCCCTTCAAACTGCGGCGAGGGCAAAGATCTGGTAAAACATGCTGGTCGGAACCTACTGCTAGTCCCACAGGCAATAGGGCTGTTTCCTTCTCAGGAGTGAGAGCCCTTCAGGTCACTTGAGGGACAGATTAAGAGACAGCAACTTGAATCCTGAATACGATTTGGAGATGGAAACCCGAAGATGTTCTTCTCTGAGGTTTCTGCCCTGCTCCATCTCCCTCATCTTCTCTTTTGAGCTTCTTGTAAAGAAATGTGGAGCTTCTTGTCTGACCCATCTGAGCTATTCCCACTTCTATATGATCTTGGTGGCAGAATGGTTTGTATTGTCTGATCTACCATTGTCACTGTTGTAAATTTCTATGCTATGTACTTGTTTGTCTGTGTAATTTGGCTCTGAGTATTGGTTATTCTCCCATGCACCCCTGAGTGCCTGCTGTAAACCTTTTTGTACAGAGGAAACCCGATTATGTGTAACTTTTCTTGATTCTCTGATATTATTCTTTCACTTTTTAATTCAAAAGATGCTTGGATTGTCTTCTGTTCTCTTCCGGAGGACCGAAACTTATATTAATTACATCTTTTTGCACTATGTTGCTTGCATTAGCCTTTAGCAGAAGTCAGCATTTACCTTGGAGAAGTTTGATGAGATAACCAAGAATGTCCTTATCATCAAGTAAAGTATTTCTCTCGATCATGCAAAGCAGGTTCACTTTTTCTTCCTTTCTCTGCTGTCCTGCACCCACTTTATGAAAAGGAGAACCTTCACACAGGTAACATTGTCCCTCCCCTATCCCTTTCTGATTCTTCTGAAGAGAAAATTTGGACAACAATGGGAAGAATACGTGTTGAAGTCTGTCTGATATCTGCCCGTGGACTCCCCCGATCATCATCTCTGTGGAAGCAACAATGGTTTGCTGTTGGGTGGATCGATCCAGAGAACAAGTACTGTTCAAAGATCGATGCATCAGGGAGCTCCAACCCATCTTGGAGGACAAAGTTTGCAATGTGTTTGGAGGACTCAGATCCTAAGTTGCAAGGTTTGTCCCTCCATGTTGAAGTTTATGCGAGGGAGCCATTTTTTCTGAGGGAGAGGCTGCATGGCACAGCAGAGATTCAACTGAAAGAGTTCTTTGGGAAGTTTGGCAACAACTCAGAAGGTTCCAGAGCAGGAACCCCAGAAGTTGGGAGCTTTCAACTAAGAAGAAAGAAGTCTGACAAGCCTCGAGGATTTGTAGATGTTTCTGTTCAGATCTCCGAGGACAGAGTTGGTGTTCCTTCATTCTCAGGTACTTGGTCCACCTCAGGTTTTAGCTCTTCATGAATCAATTCTACAAAATTTGAACTATTTATGTGAAATAAGGTTTACACTTTATGTCCAGTAGCAACATTAGAGTCAAAACTTTTTAGTATTTTGGGAGCTTAAAAAATAATGCATCAGCAATACACCCATCCCTACCATATATTTTCCTATTACAAATTTAAGGCCAAATTATTAACAAAATAAAGTCTCTTTTAATTTCTCTTGAAGTGCCACTTTTGATTGAATTGAATATTGAATCTCCATTACTGTATCCTAAATCATATATTTACAGAGAGTCTCTCTTTTCTGTTTTTTTTTGCAGCCAATGATGATGAAGGTGGAATCAGGCTTCCAGATCAGAAAACAAGCCTCCCCTTACCCATAGATGGATCAATGCAGCCTTACTCATCTCAGCCTTATCCAGCCTACATCAACCAAAACAACAATTACCCACCATCCCACCTTTCAGGTCCTGCTTATCCACCACCTGTGGCTTCAAGCTATCAAAGTTCATCGTCAGTTCCTCCACCGCCAAGGACTCCGCCACCCCCTCCCCCACCATCGCACGTAGGCTTTGTGCCTACATTTCTTCCATCAACAGGTCCATTGCCACAGAGCTACATGAACTTGCCTTCATCAAACACTGGGGGACGCCCTGCCGGTGCCGGACCTGGCTTTGCAGCTGGTGTTGGGGCTGGAGCATTGGCAGCCGGTGCAGTGATCTTTGGGGATGATTTCATGTCTGCGTTTGATTATCCCATGGGATTGCAGAGTGGTTCTCTCACTGTATCTATGGACCCTCCCTTTTAATGCTTCATTCTGTAAATTTTCTGGTTGTTTCACTTGGGGTGCCAGAAATACCCATTAAAAGTCATTTCAGAAAGTTTAAAAGATCCGTGTACTGTACCGGATTATGACAATACAGGGTTGATATACAGAAGTTTGAAGAGTTTTTATGATATATTTGTTTGAGGAAACCCGGAATTGTAAAACAGACAGTTGTAGCAAATTGCAAGGATGATTATGCAGCAGTGGCATACACTACTACTACACAGTGAATAAATATGGGTTTTTATTTACCATTAATTGTCCGTTCCAATTTATAAAAGGATAGAATATGAAGATTAATGGCATAAATCTAAAGCAAATATGAAATGGAAAGAATGAAATTAACCATCATAGAAACGGAAACTTATAAAGCCAAAGAGTGCAAAAAGTCAGCTCTAATTTACTCCAGATATATACCCAGAAACTAAAACTCCCAAAAATGAGTTACAGAGAGGAGAAAGCTATGTTACAAAAACCCATTAATTTCATTGACTGATACGTTACAACTTGTAGCGGATTACAGGAGTTTGGACCCACGTCAGAGTACTCTTTAGAGTTGCAGAGCAAGGTCGGGTTGGGCATTCTCGAGGATTTCGAGGAACTCGCGCTCAGTTGGCTGCGGCTGCTGGGTGGTCGGCGCTTCTACCTGCTGCGGCGGTTGGCGGCGGCCGGCGGCGGCTCTCAGGCAGGACTGCACGTGAGAGAGATCAAAGATACCGGCCGTGGATTGATGGCTCAGGGGGTCGTCGACCGGACCGGCAGAAGATGAACCACCGCCACCCATAAAACTGGTGTCCGAACCCAACTGCTGATTCTGCAGTTGGTGGGTCAGGAGGTCCACCTGTCCGGCCGCCAAAGAACCCATTTGCCGGTTTTGGAATTGGGTCAAGAGGTCGTCCGGACCGGCTGCAATCGAAGAACCCGTCTGCTGCCGGTTCTGTACTACTTGTTGGTTCAATAAGCCGACCGGATCGACCCCTCCCGCAGAACCACCCACATGCCGGCCAAGAAAGGGCTGTACTCCCTGACTCGGGTCACCCTGAAACGAACCCTGAACCACCCGGTGGCGCCCCCCCTCGAATCGATGATGATCGTCTCCTCCGCCGCCACCGAGGGACTTCATCGTCCACGCCACCCCCGGGGACGGCGAAGAAATCGGACCCATCGCAGTTGACCCGGCCAGAAACTGATGTTGGGTCATGATCGGGTGATCGTATCGATCACCACCTCCGAACCCGGAGTTCCACGGCATAATCCACGACCCTGACCCGGATCTGGACCCAACCGAGGAGCCACCCGGATCACTCTGATGGAGCCGAGTCGGGCCAACCTGAGTCTGGCCTTGGATTTGATCAACACCAGCCAAATTGAGACCTTGCAGGTCCCATGGGAGCTGGTTTATCGAGTAACCTGAACCAACTTGATTACTGGCACCCTCCATTAGAGAAGTCCCATGTTGTAGCTGGCTCGGACCCAGTACTAGTGGCTCCTGCACCTGGGATGCGCTTACCAGAGGCCAGCCTCCACCAAAGCCAGCAGATTGTTGAGCTTGAGCAGCAGTACTCACCCATGTCCCTGTCTCCCAGACCTCTGTTGGATCCACAATTGCTTGAGCAGGAGCAGTACTCTCCACCTGCTGCAGGCCTAGCATTGTGGCAGGAGTACTACTGACTTGCCATGGCCAAAATTGAGATCCAGAATCAGACGCGGGAGTGGCAGCAGTGGCAGCAGCACTACTGCTGCTTTGTTCCACCACAAAAGATGGCAAAACAAAACAATTCTCCCCCACTCTAATCACCTGATCATCATCGATCAGTGCTGCAGTGAACTCTCCCGGAAGAAACTGGGCATGGCTGACACCGGTTCTTAACTGCAAATTTTCTGGGGAACTCAGATCGGGACGATCAGGGGCTGCTGGGATTGATGATGCTCTCTGTGGTGCCTGCTCGGGCGTGGCTTGTACTACTGCTGCTTTCCCCCTTGCTCTTCTTCTCCTCTCCTCTGCAGCTTGACTCTGCTCTTGGGTAGTCCTGTAATTCTCAACTGCACGAAGTTGCTCCTCTTTCGATTCTATTTCTTGTATCTTCCTCTCCGCTATTTCTCTTACTTTTGGGCCCAAGTCCCTGGTAAAACTCCTCAGGCTGTCAATATAGCCCCCGCTCTTAATACCCTGCAGAATCCAATCCATTGAAGATGAGCAGAACGAATAGCAGAGTCCCTCATTTTTCAGAAGACTAGATCGAAAGAGAGAGAGAGAGAGAGAGAGAGAAATTGAGACTTACGGGGAGGAAGGGAATGGGTCCTTCATCATAGAGCGTGGATGCCGTCGCCTCCTCGGTGCTCAAAAAGGATTCAAATGGTCTGTACGAGTTTTCTCTTTCCTCTGCAACCACAGACCTCTTTGATACACCACTTCTGGCACCTGAAACAGTGTCCACATAACTTAATTAATTATCACGCTTCTGGTTTTGTTATAAAACAAGATGAAAAAAGGGTTCTGATTGATCGAGTGATTGTGGTTCATACCGAGACTAGTTGCAGCCATTCTTCTTCTTCCAGCACTAGCTGATGCAGTGTTCTGCCTAGTTGAAGCAGAACCTTGTGGAATCGCGTGTAGAGCTAATACTGTTGGCTGTCCGACCCGGGAGCTCCCCTGGCGACAATGAGAGATCGACTTCGATCTCTTCTTCGATTTGAAAATGTCCTCCAAATTGCAGCCCCCCGGATCAGTCCGCAGAGACGTGAAGATTTTGGAGGCGAGATCTCTCATTTCATGTGCCTGCCAAGATCAGGATTTGTGATCGAAGATGATCAGTACTGAATAATGATCAAAAGCATGCATGGAGTAATGAAAGAGATGATGATGTCTTTGCAAAAAACCTACCTTCCTGTAATAGATTGTTTCGGTGTCATTGAACGTCATTGCGTTCTGACACATGAGAGAGACATCGCTCTAAAAAGAAAATCAAGTAATTCATTAGCATGCATGACTCTCTTCACTATTACAAGAAAACACAAAACTTAAAAAGAGTACTGTAATCGATGAAAACCTCAAATTGCTCCACCGTCTCGTATAATCCTTGTTTCTGTTTGATCCTCATGGTGGAGAGATCCATTGGATGTTTAATAACATCATAGTAATGGTCAACCTGGTGAAACAAAACTTGTGATTAAGTTTTAATGAGTACTAGTTAAGATTAAAATGAACTACAAAAAATTTTAAAAAATATAAAAAAAATAAAAAAATAAAAAAACTGATAAAACCATTTTTGCATTCAGAGACCTCCAGAGGATTGACGGGTTCTGCAAAAATGTTGTCTTTATCTTGTCTGAAATTCAAAACAGATGCGTAAGTGATATTTCCTCCATGCTTGAAACGAAAGAAAAGATGAACAACCATGCAAAGAAAGTACGGATCATTTATAATGGTGAACTTACTTCTGCAGCATTTGAAGCACCTTTTCCAGTACTTGTCTGTCTGGTGGGAAAGGGAAGGGAGCACTAGGTTGGGCCTCTGCAGGAAAAATTTTCAAGATGGTATCTCAGTACTATTGCTAGAGATTAATGTCTCCAAACAAATTACAAACATTAAGAAATTCCATGGAGAAGATAGTGAGATAAAGATGATTTAAGAACTCTGCATGTAGCAACGAAATACTAACCAGGGTCATGGGGTTCATGAGCATCTAGGTCCTCACGGTGAGCTGCTGCTGCCTGCAAACAAAAGAAATTCATTGAAACAAAGAGACAATATAATTCCCTTTATTATAGTAACGAATACCCATTTGAGAAACGAAGGCAAACTGAGAGAATGAAAAACAGATGCTGTACACACTACAGAGGGTATGTTTATACTTATATTTATATCCTTCTCCGTATGAAAAGATTTGCTCGAGATCAGGGTCGTCGTCCCTGGTTTAATCCATAATTAAGGTTCATTTATAACCAAATTAAAAACTCCCTTTTGCTTCTCTGTACTGCTATTCCCACTACATGACAGTATTAATGTCTGCTCCCTGCAAATCCTCAGAAAGAAGAGTCTGCAAATCTCAACCAAACCCGAGTATGGTACACCAGAAAACACTAGAAGACAAACCCATGAAACGAATTCGGGGATACTTGTAAATATCGACGTTTCACAGTACTGAGCGTCTGGTAACCGTCAGAGCTTGAAAGAACAAAGTTGAACGAAAAGCAAAGAGAGGCAGAAGAAAAAAATGAAAACTTCACAGACTAAATGAATAAAAGATAAAAAAAAAAAACCAGTTACAAAATAGCAGATGATTTCACACTTTTCCACCAACAAAAAAAAAAAAAAAAAAAAAAAAAAAAAAAAAAAGGAGAAGAAGAAGAAGAAGAAGCAAAGAAATAGATATATATCTACTCGATCTATAGAAGGAAGAAAACAAACAAAAAGATTGAAGTCTTAGGACGAGAGATTAATGACGGAAAAATAAGCGGAAAGAATTTATTAGGGGACTTAAGAAAATGATTGAAGAACACTGGGGGGACCCACCTGATGAAGTCGGCTGGTTTCAACTGAATTACCGACTACGTCTTCCACGGTCCTGCATTTCTGTTTCTTCCGCCCTCTCCTTCTTGCGACAGGTTCGGTTGGTGGGTCCTCCAGTGGGGTCTGCGCCGCCTCCTGGGCCGCTCGTGCGGCCGCTTCCTCGGCGGCGGCTGCCCTGCAGATTTCCAAGGCTTCAAGCCTCGCGCTTCTCCTCTGTCCCGGCTCCCGCACGGACGTCGATCTTGCCTTACCCATTTGTATGTTTGTGTATAAGGAGTATTTAAAATGGAGAAATTAAGAAAGAAAAAATGGAGGGAAAGAGGAACGAACTCGGCAGGTGGTCTGGTATACTAACGGTCAAAGTCAGGTGACAATTTTACTGGGGTTTTGTGTGTAATGGGGTTGATGTGGCCGGGACTTGGGACATCCTAGTACTGATAGAAAATATTGAGAGGAAGAATGAGATTTTTACAATAAAAAAAAAAAAAAAAAAAAATAATATAAAACAGAAATGGGAAAACAAATGAAAAACTAGTGAAAAGGGGAGATTATTTTTTAGTAAGAGAGTAAAGGAGTGAAGGCTTTAAGGGAATGAAAATGACAATTTTACTCTTGAAATTTTACACATGCAAAAAGAGAATGGTATCAAAGAAAATAGTAGGGATGGAGGGGAAGAAAGAGAAAAAAATGGAAATGCACAAGAGAATGATATTAGAAAATTGGAAAAAATAGCACGGATGAAGGAAAGAACTAGAAACAATGAGCATGCACAAGAGAATGATATTAGAAAATTGGAAGAAATAGCAGGGATGGAGGTGAAGAACAAAAACAATAGGCATGCACAAGATAATTAATGGTATCAGAGAATAGGAAGAAATAGTAAGGATATATGGTGGGGAAGCAAGAGAAACAATGAGCATTCACAAGAGAATGGTATCAAAGACTTGAAGAAATAGCAGCCAGGGGAAGAAAGAGAAGACAATAGGAGCGGATGCTTCGATGCCTTGGGCTTCTTCGATGAGAGTTCCTCACCGTTGTACCACTATTTATAGGGGTGAAACGAAGGAGTACATTGGAAGGGACTAGAGGTGCCTCTACTCCACCAAAACTCTACGCCTTCATTCAATGGATGGTCTGGTGAGGGTCCCTAAAAAGTTTCGATACAGCTAAAAATTAAATATTTGAGATTTCGTACAATTAAAGCTACGGAATCTCCAGCATATCTGAGGCAAGGATGTGCCTCATGTGTCTCTGTGGGTAAATAGGGGTATAAAGACAATTTCCAAAGATAAATGTACGCGTGAGAGATTTCTACTTTCTCATTCAAATACGTGGAATCAGAGCGATGACAGATGTATGGTGACGGTTTGGAGAATATGCGTTACAAAACTTTCAGTTTTGGACTTAGCAATGGGGTGCGTTAGTTATAGCATGTTATCGACGTGTCAAAGTCGTCTGTTAATTTTCCACGTAAGAGGAGACTTTATTATGATATTATTATTTTTAGCACCAAAAAAAAAAAAAAACCGAATATGTTATATTACCATGTTGTTGTTATAACCATGGTATCAGTTAACAAGTTTTAATTTATCTCTTTACTTAAGGAAAATAAAATATTTAATAGTTTCTATTCACTAAATATTGATTTAATTACAAGTGAAACTCTTTAATGTTATATCCTAAAATAAATACTAGCTTGCTTGTTAGATAACATGAGTATATATTAAGTATAAATTATAAAGTTAACTACGATGAATATATAAAAGTTGAAGTACTTTTCTCCAATAATCCACTCAACCAAATCAACATTGATAAAGTAAATTGGATATATTTAGATATCCTTGCATGAACTCCACTTGATGAAGTCAATTTATAAGAAAATTATAATTTAGTCTCATATACTCTCTCTTCTAGCTTTTACTGAAGTTCCCCTTAACAAGCATATATATATAAATGGCTCTCTATGTATTAGGGGAGTGAGGGTATTAGTTCATTAATTTGCCCCAACTTTCTCTTTTCTCACTCCAAAATCCAAATCATTATCTAAACAATTTGAAACATATATAGTTTCAAGCAGCCTAGTCTCTTCTCCTTTAATTAATGTGTGAGAAGAAAGAAATAAAGAAACATATGGATATCTTCGATCGTCCTGCTACTATAGTGCTACAGCCCCCCAAAATTTCGCCTTGAGATCGAAGATGAAAGGGGATGATAACATTAACATGGTAAGGCTCCCATGTTCCAGAATTCAATTCAAAAATGGGAGATGCATGGAAGAAACTAGCCAAAATGTGGCAAATATATATTGTAGTTAATTTCTTCTCTCCGGTGGTCGAGGTCGTTTTGCAAATTAGAACAAGTTGACTTTTTGGTATATGTTCTAAAATAGTACTTCGATCTGTAGCTCCTAAAAAATTTCGCCTTGATCGATCAGATCGATCGTAGATGAAAGGGGGTGATAACATTAGTGATGGGTTTTTTCTGGATATGGAGCTGATAGAGAAGTTCAAGAGTTTGCCAAGAGCGAAAGAGGATCAATGGAAAGACTGCTGCATTTATCGTGTACCCTCTTATATGAGGGAAGCAAATCCCGAAGCCTACGCCCCAAAGCTACTCTCCCTGGGGCCATACCACCACGGTGCAGCCCCCCACCTGAAAGAAATGGAGAAACACAAATACAGAGCTCTGTCACGCGTACTGAAGAGAACGAGGATGTGTGTGGAAGACTTTATCGAAGCTTTGAGGCCCCTGAAGAAGGAGCTCAATATAGATTCGTACAATCATCTAGATGAGAAGTGGAGGGAAGAGGAAGAAATCGAAGTTCTTGCAACTGATGGTGTTGGATGGAGTTTTTCTGATAGAGGTGATTCAGGTGCACTTCAATGAGAGGGATCCCGTGGAGATGGGTTACTCTCCAAATGATCTGGTGTTCAGTTCTACCAGCTGCTCGGGACCTTCCTCTCACAGTCAGCTTATTGGTAATGATATTAAGCTGCTAGAAAACCAACTTCCAGGGTTATTGATTACGAGGGTTTCCTCCATGGATGATTAAACAACAGGTAAGATGATCAGTCGGGTGTGAGAGAAAAGAAGGACGAAATAGAACAAGGAGAGCAGAAAATTAATATTGGGCGAGAACAGCAAGCCTGATCAGGGGATCATAGAGGTAATTAGTGGTCACTTATATCTTGCAATTAGATGCTAGGTGTGTTTACATATTGATATTATACCCATATTTTTTTGTTTACGTCTGTACACGGTTTATTAATTGGAAAGATACTTCATGTATGTTTACTCAGTCTTGTATTATATATAGATTAGTCCCATATAGATTCATTAATAATGAGATAGAGGATTCAAATTAATTTAGTCAGCCTAGTTATGAATTTAATATTTATCTCCTAATTGAGTTTGGATCAGCTGGTGCACCGAAGCAAAACAATGAGACGTAATTAAGTGAATAATTAGAGGCAAAATCCTACAGTTTCATCTAAAACATATACCACAGTCAAAACAACACGGCTAAGACTTCAAATTCGACAAGAAGACTGGGATTCTGAGCCTGCCCGTGATCGTAGTGAACTGGGTCTCCGAGAACGATCTGCTCAACAAGGTGGCCTACGAGATTCAACAATATCCAGGTGACAGCCGTGAAATCAGTTCCTACATCGATCACATTCATCTCCTGCCTTGCCTTGACGGCCCAAGACGTGGCACTGCTTCGGGCAAAAAACATCATATTTTCGGGTTTAATTTCTCGCAGATCGTTGACTTCTTTCAGAAACTGCGCCGTGATATGAGATACGAGACGCTAACGTGTTTGGAGAACTTGAGATGGGATATGTACGAGTACGCGGAGAGAAAGATGAAGAAATGGAAGAGGCGATTTCGGGAGTGGAGAAGAAACCTCAGGGATACCCACTTCAAGAGCCCCAGCTGGGGTGTTCTCTCTCTCATGCATGGCTGCTATCATCCTCTTGATTCTCTCCCTACTTAATTGGAACTCTATACGCATGCAGTTCTATCTTATTATAAATCTGGCTGATCATGAATATTATTCATGATCAGTCAATCTAGCTAGCTAGTACTATTGATCTAATATTGTTTGAATTATAACCTCTGTTTGTCTGATGTCATTGTTGCTATTCTAAGGCATAATTAATATTTTTAAACAAGTGATCACTTGGTTCCTCCTTATGAAAAATTAAGATATTACGCAATCAAAAAGATATTATATATGCATGTGAAATAGTACTATTTAATGGAAGGGATCCCATGAACATGCCACTTCGTTGAATCTCAGCTTCTTCAATTCTGTGAAAATCCAAGCTATCTACAATCATGGGAGACACCACCCAAGAGGAAGCTGATCATGAAACAATCGACAGTACAGACATCTTCTTATTCTACTTCTTCTTCTTCTTCTTCTTCTTCTTCTTCTTCTTCTTTATCCCAGCAGCTGCCTCGGCTGTTTCAGACCCAATTCCCCTTTGAGCTCTTGCTCGATTCAATCGGCTGCAAGATTGTGTACGTTGCCCGGAATCCGACAGACACCCTCGTTTCCTTATGGCACTTCATGACGAAAAACAGAAGACAAAATAACGCTAGCTCCAGATCAAGTCGCCCTCGGGGACTTGTTCCAAGCTTTCTGCCAAGGGACCGTATTGTGTTACGGTCCCTACTTGGATCACCTTCTGGGTTACTCGAAACAGAGCTGCAATAACAGGAAGGTGTTCTTCATCACGTACGAGGAGCTGAAAGAGCTAGGACCCTCAGAGGCATGTGAGAAGATTAGCGAGCTTCTTGGGGCGGGAGCTCGGGGAGGAGGAGGTGAAGGACGTCGTGTGGAGGTGCAGCTTTGAGAGGTTGAGCAATGTGGAAGCCAACGGAGGAGGAAGAGAAGATACTGCACTTGAAGTGGACTCCTTACGATGCTTATTTCCGCCGTGGCTTAATTTGTTGGGGACTCCCGGAATTATCTGACGGAAGAGATGATCCTGCAGCTCCGAGTGATGACAGAGGAGAAGCTCCGAGTGGGATTGATATTGGAAAATTAAATATTCATGAGAAAAATAAAATGTACTTGAAAATACTAATTGGGTCAATCTTCATTTCCAATATGAAGGTAAGAGAACACTTCATGAATTGTACGTATCAAAGTATGTCATTCATGAATTGTATCAAAGTATGTCATATAATAACTTCGGGCATTATATATAAGATATAGTTTTTTTCTTTTAACTCTTTAACCATGAATAGAGTAGGAGACTTCCATGTCACAGAATAAAATCACAATAATAACTATCTTAGCAAATTGACTGTGGGGGCTTTGGTTGTGGAGCTCCAAACACAGTTTGTAAGAACTTCTCAATGGCCAAAAGGAACTCTTCTACTCTTTCTTCATGGGGTAAGTGGCCACAATTTTTTATCACTTCCAGGTGTGAACCAGGTACAGCTTCTGCCACTCGTTTGGCATTCCAAGATGGGACAAGCCGATCACTGTCCCCTGTGATTATCAGGACTGCATTCAACAAGGAAGTGAAATTTGGAGTCAGTCTTAGTCTTCTCTTTCTTTATCCTTAAAAGCATGAGAAAAGAGAATTCAGCAGAGTTCTTCAGTGAAATATTCAAGCATCCTCCACGGTTTTAGCAGCAAATTAAAACTCTGTTTCAGTGGAGTAAACATGAACAGTACTCAAGGAAGCTACCAAAAGTAGAATTGACAACAATTACCAGGACATTTTATCTCATGGAGTCTTTTGCCCAGTGGAGGTTTTGTTTCTGTTGAAGTGTCTGCAAGCATGGAAATAGCGTACTCGACTAAGGCCCGATCCCAATCCTTGACCCTCAAAGGCTGCACTGACAACAACATGCATCAATTGACCATGACCATATTAACTTGAAAAGTATGAGTATCTTCACATAGTAAAAATTAACTTACAGACTATCACGCATCAAAGTTAGGTTCTAATTTACAAGAAAAACTTGCCTTTGTGTAGCCATCTAGGATGTGGTCTGTCACTTGGCTTCCATCAAACCATGCATTTCGGACGGCAGCCAGACCAAACTTATCTATGATCATCCTTACCTGTAGTCACATAGAACCATTCAGCAGGGTAAGGGACTAAGGTAATGTCATGCAACCAACATCTGCAAAAAATTATCAGTGGAGGGATTTCAGATAGGATTTTTCCACATAGAAGAGAGAATAAACATTCTCTTGCAATTAGCTTCTTCCAACATCATTCCATCAAATGATCTTCGATTGGAAGTTCGCACATGCATAGAAGAGAGTATAAACATTCTGGGATACATGACTAATAAGTTGTCTGTAGGGCAAGAAGATGGTAAAAGAGCTATGTGGTATGAAAATCTGTTCTCACATACCAAGGTCACTGCCAGGGCTGATCGAAGGAATGTTAAAACTGCTTGTCTAAACAGAGTATTCACCATATTACTCATAGCAACAACCATCCGTGATATTGTTTCTCTGACATGCTTATAAAATTGTGAGAGAACTTTTCCTATCTTGATAAATACGTTTCCTTGATCATTTGATGCTGAAATATCATCTTCAGTTTCATCTTCTCTCAATGTTTTGTTTTCCTTGACTTTTATAAGAGGGGCAGCAATTGCAGGGGCCACGAGTATCATGGCAGCTACTCGTTCAGGAGCTTCAAAGTAGGTATTCACAGCTACTAGGCAGCCAGCAGAGTGCCTGTGACCGCAATTTTTGCAGGTTTGAACAGATTTGAGCTGTCAGCAAAGAGGAATTGGGCAGGAAACAAAACACTTGAGTCTTAACATTGTTGCAATTAGAAAGCACAGAAAACTATGTTACTAAAATAGAGTTGATCTTTAACCAAAATCCCCTTAAAACAGTATTGAGAGTTTGAAGAAAGGAGATAATGGAACTGGACCAGATAGAAGAGAGTTGTTCTTCTGCGTGCAGAACACCGGAACATAAATAAATGGTAACATAATGACAATGCCAACATAAAAATGATTCTTCACAAGCATAACAGAACAGTTTCTCTTTTCTATATCAGTTACAATTGAAAAAAAAGAAGAAAAAAGAACCTTTTTCAAGCTAAAGAGAAGCTATTCGGGTTAACCAACAGAAGATGAGGGCCATTTACTTACCCCAAAAGAATCACTCTCTGAGCTTCTAAAGAATTGATGAAATATAGAGTGGCAAGAACAGAAAATGCCATTGAATATGGATTCAAACTCTTACTATCATCAGCTCCGGCATGGGTATCCCAAAAACGAGTTACTCTTGAGGTCAAGCCAAAAGCTGGTCTGTCAAAAGCAAGAACTTTAGCAGCAGCCAACTTCGCTAAAGGCTTCATCACTCGATGCCATGAAAATACAGACGCACCAAAACCGTGTAGCAGGATAAAAGGCAACCCAATCTTTCCCAGTTTGTTCTGAACTTGTGAAGATGCCTGATCTTGTAAGGAAAAAGCAATTTGTTCATCATCTTCACATATTTTATGGTGTATGTGAACCCCATTAAACTCACAAAAGCAACTGTCTGGATCAGCCAATTTTGTAGGTTCTACTAACTCATCTTGATCAACACCAGCTATGCTTTGCTTCTTCTGTTTCTTGCTCACACCAATCAACGGCTCTGGAGAGAATGTGAGTGAACCCAAATTCAATCACTGCCCAAAACCAGAAAAGCTTGGAATCCCATTTCCATTTTCTAATGCTTTGTTCTCTTGTTTCATTCAGCAACAGAAACTAGTTGAATTAACCAGGAGCCATAAGAATTATTCCAACATACCTGAATACTCAGCTCCGGAACCGCTAACAGAAGCTGCGCGACACCGAAGGTTCATCTTCTTGGACATTGTAGAAGGTACGGGTTGGTGGGTAGACATATACGGTTCAGGTAAGCGAGTCCTTGGCGTGAAGCACCGAAACTGATGCAGACCAGAAGCCATGCCCCTTAGAAATGGCGAAACACTGCAACAAATATTGGGTCTTTTTCAGGGAGCCAGAAATTAGGGCGCTGTTTAGTCGGACGCAAGCCTGGACGGCTCTGGTAGCTCTTCCATTATAATGGGAGAAGATTACAAGCGATTGGACGGGCAGGCTCGACACAGCCATCCCTTTTGTCGGACGACTCCGGGGCCGGGAGACCCCGACTAAATCCCCTGCTTCACTAATCATTGTTGAAAGCTCCAAAACCATTGGAGCGAGCGAATCATTAACGAATAGGGTAAAATAAATAAATAAATAAATAAATAATTATTACCCACTAATCTATAACTTAAAAAAAAGGCCAAATGTAAGTTCCTTCCTTCCCCTGCTTCAGTAATGGACTGGTTTAATCTCTTATCCGTTCATTTAAAACAACAATTCCAAATAATAATTAAATTATATATAAATTATGGGCATAAATTATTCCAATTAAAGTTATGTTAAGGATAATAAAAAATAAAAGTAAAAGTAAAAAAAGTAAGATTTAATATACTATTTGTGTCGTATCACTATCATATATAACAATACATAAATTGATATATATCAAATTCACCGCCCACGCGTCATTTCCAAGTTCCCACTGTTCTCTGGAATCTCTGCTACTGTTCCCCTTACAAGCGACAACCAATGGAGGCTCTCGTCTGTAAATCGATCGGCGATCCAACGCTTCCTTTATCGGAAAAATCTCCCATCTCCATCGCCACTGAGCATCCAATTCCTGCTGTGGACTTCCCGACTGCGGTCCGGGTGAGAGTGAAAGCGTCGAGCTTGAACTACGCTAATTACCTCCAAATACTGGGCAAGTACCAGGAAAAGCCCCCGTTGCCTTTCATCCCGGGGTCGGATTTCTCCGGGGTTGTCGAGGCGATTGGCGATGGTGTCTCCAAGTTCAAGGTTGGGGACCCTGTTTGTTCCTTTGCCGCGCTCGGCACATACGCAGAATTCGCTGTTGTGGATGAAAAGGACCTGTAAGTTTTCTACTGATAATGGGATTTGTACTGGTGAAGAATCGTGTGCATTGTGGATGAGTGTTAATGTTTTAAGTCATGTGGTTCACTTCGAATCTGTCCTGGTTTGATGATTTGTTTTACAAAATTCTCAATTTGCTGTTTCAATTTTGTTACGAGCCGTTTGATGAATATGAATTTGTTTTCTTTTTTTTTTATTGATGGGAATATTCCGATATTGGTTTTTGTGGTTTCTGCTATTTATCTTTTCTTTGGAATTGCATTAAGATTCACAATTCCGCGGCGAAAGGCCTGGTTGTGGATGTATATAAATGATTGGTGGAATTTTTTATTTTTTTTTATTTTTTCTCGCGACCCATTTCCTCTTATTTGGTTTTGACAATTCCACTGCTTTTCTTGTTCCAAATCTTAAGGTTTTTGGTCCCGGATGGATGCGACCTGGTGGCTGCCGGTGCTCTTCCTGTTGCATTTGGTACTTCACACGTAGCTCTTGTCCATAGAGCCCAACTCAAACCTGGTCAAGTATGTTCCAGTTTTTTTGTCCCCCCTTTTTTAAAATGTAAGACTACCTCATTTAAGTGTCTTCAAATACGAAGCACACTGACCAATTATTGTCTGCTTAACTGGAAAATGTAGGTTTTGCTTGTTCTTGGTGCTGCAGGTGGTGTTGGTCTATCAGCTGTGCAGATTGGAAAAG
Source organism: Aristolochia fimbriata (assembly GCA_019845555.1). NCBI lineage: Eukaryota > Viridiplantae > Streptophyta > Magnoliopsida > Piperales > Aristolochiaceae > Aristolochia > Aristolochia fimbriata. The sequence continues at coordinate 787,299 of CM034082.1, forward strand.
CTTGTGGGGCTATTGTAATTGCTGTTGCCAGGTATTTCTATGTCTACCTGACAATAGCTTCATCAATCTGATTAGAAATTTCCTGTATCTTCTCTACCTATTTTGAGATATGGAAACAGTTGCCATTCAGATGGCAATGGTGTATGCTTGAAAATGGTTTCCATTCCCTTTTCTTGGCATCTACAATGAGAATTCTTTTTAATTTCAGGGGAGAAGAAAAGGTACGGTTCCTCAAGTCACTGGACCTTGACCATGTAGTCGACTTGAGTAAGGGTAGCGTGATAGAGAGTGTGAAGAAGTTTTTGAAGGCAAGAAAACTCAAAGGGGTTGATGTTCTATATGATCCAGTGGGAGGCAAGCTCATGAAAGAAAGCATGAAGCTGCTAAACTGGGGGGCGAACATTTTGGTGATAGGATTTGCTAGTGGAGAAGTTCCAGTTATTCCTGCAAATATTGCGCTTGTTAAGGTGCAGTGATGATTCGTTTCTTTCCAATTTACCTCTCCGTCTTCCCAGAAATGAATGTTGATCCTTTTCTTGTGACAACTTCCTTTTTTATGGCATAAAATTGGCAATCGAGAATCCAATTATTGGAAATGTTTAAATGAAAAACATTGAATTAAATTGTTTGGAAATATCTGAAAAGAAAAAGAATCCAATTATTTGAACTGTGAAATTTAATGCTAGCTGGGTGAGGATGAAACTAAAAAGTCATCATGTCTTGATATTTTAAGATCAAGGATTTGGTTAAAACCTTAGAAGAACTTGATGGGCACTCAAAATCCTTGATGGTCCATTCACAACATTAGACTAAATTTCTTGAAATTCTGATATTATGTTCATAAGAAGCTTGACAGTGCCATTAATTGTCAAAGTCATTTTTGTGTATTTAGGTCTCTTTCTAATTATTTCCCTCCACTGATGTCTTTAAATTGATTGATCTGCTTGTTGGATGCAAACTAAGAAATTGGGTAGATTTGCTGATCTGATTTTACTCTATTTCACACTGATTTTTATGCCATTGAACGTCTCCTCCAGAACTGGACTGTACATGGACTTTACTGGGGGAGTTATAAAATACATCGTCCTGAAGTTCTTGCAGACTCTCTAAAGGAGCTTCTTTCATGGTTATCACGGGGCTTGATCACTATTCATATTTCACATTCATACAACCTTACAGAGGTTAGTAGATCATACTGTTTTGGTGTTTCCAATCCCCATGCATTCTTGTGTTTTCAATCCATTATTAGCATGTTAATTTTTTTCCTTTCTCGAGGTAACCCATTCATGTTTAAAGGATATGCAGAAAAAGTTTAGATGTTTGCGAGTTGACACATTATAAATTCAAGTTCCTTACTCGTGATTGCATGGAGCTGTTAAATGTGGATGTAGACTGGTTTTTTCACACTGATGTCTTGCATTCAAGTCTTATCAGTGATTCACATGTCGTGTGCATGTAACTAGGTTTGTGTGGATGCTAAGAAAAACTTTTGGTTGTAATTGACTTTCATTTTTTTTCTTTTTATCTCGATACTCTGCTTACATTTTCTGTGTAAAATTACTCACAAAATGCTTGTTTAAGAAATTTGCCTTTACCAGTGAATTCTTTGTTGAAAAATGCAAACCTTTTTGTTTGGCAACTGATGACTTCCATTTAACTTCAACCTTTTTGTCTGAGGTATTTTACTTTGACTGGTAGTTGACGTTTTCGGAATGTCTTTTTGCTGTTCATCAACGCTTTTGATTTATTTGACCTCTAGTTGAATAATGCAGCACCTGTATAATTGGTATAGGAATTGAGTCCCTTTAATCTTAGTTTCAGAATCAAACCATTCCTCAAGTTTTTTACTTTTAACCAATGGTTCGCAGTCGTTCAGAGTGTATCACACTAATCTCTCATAAACTGTGAACTGAGTTTCACAATTGTGGTAATGATATTTGACTTTCATAGATTGTCAACTGAATGTTGGACCTGATGATGTTGATCACTAGACTTTAATGAAGTTTCTAAATTTACTGATCAACTTTTCATGTCTAAACATACGTATGATCTTCTGATATTATTGTTTGTATGTGCAGGCAAACCTGGCATTCTCTGCTATCAAAGAAAGAAAAGCAATCGGCAAAGTGATGCTCACGTTTGGTGACCAGAGAGTAAGGTCGAAGCTCTGATCCTTTCTCCTCATTAAACTGTTATCAGTGGAATAAATGGCAGCTCACACGGATGCACTCAAGAAAAATTCAGAAATTCCAGTTGAGAACAGATATTTGTAATAAGCTACAGATCTATGATGGCTTTGAAATAAATTTGATGATTGTCAAAGCTATTTTCTGCCGCATAAATTTTTAATAGATGCATCATTTGTGGTCAACATGAAAACAAACTTAGTTGATTGATTCATGGCCCTACATGCTATATGCAATAGTCTGCTTCTGTGGCACTTCATAACCTTACGTTCGTCAACCTTACCCAACCAATTCTAGCTGTTTTTAAAAATTTATACCAACAAATTTCAAAAGTGATAAAAATTATCAAAAAAGGTATTTTTTTGTTATTTATAGTATTCACATTATTTTTATTATCAGTACTATTACTTTTTATTTTTTATTATTATTATGTTACATTTCAAAATATTAGTCTTGAAATCTATACAGTGACATTATCATAAATATAATATAAATACAACAAATGTTTACAACTTTAAAATAATTGGAACTGCCAACCTTAGCTGCAACAGATACAACCTTAAAACAATTAGAGAGGTAACTCAATAACCTAATAAATGAAGAATTATATAAAACAGTTATATCATACACTGCGAGAATCAACATTGAATGGAGGACACAGCAATGGTTGCTCAAAGTAGCTGGTGGAAATTCATTGACACGTTGTGAGTTCATTATTTCATTGAAAATTTACAAGCATTTGTATAGACCTGACCATGTTTATATCACAATTGTTTATTAAATGCATTAGGGTTGTCAACATGAAATAACTGTAAGAACACCAGATATGTACAACAGAAAATGGTCCAATATTTACGCAGTGGGAGCAGAGAGGTTAACCACAAGAGCTTCAAGTCAGTCTACCGGCTGTCAGCTTTGAGGAATTTTATGTGCTCCTGCTGTGTCATCCCCCCTCCATTGACTGGATCGAAACTGCACTTGTAGAAACTAGCCATAAAACGGGAAAGAAATATGATCAGAAATACTCATAACAGCGAGCAATAGAAGAACAATAATCTATACAAGGTAATCTATACACATGAAAGTGAAGAAAAAAAAAAAAAAAAAAAGCTAGCGTTTTCTAAATTATAGTGAGCAATAGAAGAACAATAAGGAAAGCATACCTCCCATCCATGCCAATAATCAAAACAGTGTTTTGAGCTCCAAATGCAGCAAAAAACTGCGTATTTTCTGGCAAGTGAAACTGTGCAAAAGACCATTCAGAACTGAAATAGTTTGGTAGCACACCTGCCAATATCAAAGACATGATTATGTATCATAAGTATGCATCAACAAAGCCCAGAAAAATAGATTAAACAAAACATTATGTGCTTGTGTCGAATTGTTAAAAACTCTTCAAAATGCAACAGAGGTTTCGCCAAGGCCCTTGCACCTTTCATGAAGGACAAGGATGAACTTGCATTTGCCCCTGAAGTCGGACATATGAGAGCATCTAAAGAAGTAGAGTTCTGATGCATCAATTCAGGTGTCCCCTCCATGGTAGAATGATGAGATACATCCCCCAGCCCACGAACCCTAAGGCTGAATATGTGGACAGTTCCCTTGTCACTTGATACAGCCAACCATTGGACATTTGGAGAAAGGGCAATGCTGTAAATATCAGCCTTATCTGCTCCTCTACGTACCTATGCAGATAACAAAATGTCAGTGACAGAGTCTATACCATTTTGAGAATATCATGGGGTACATAATAAAATAAATTTAAAAAACAGAGTAGAAGAGGAAAACGAAAAGATGCAGTCGCACAGTTACACGAGTCCCTGTCCTCAACTTCTAAGTCAACACAGCATGAATAATATCAATAAAACTCAAGCTCCAGAGACCATTGTAAATCATGACAAGTGCAGGAAAAGAGCTTGATGCTTCTTATTCCCAGGGCATGACAACTCCACCTTTGCCAAGGTACATGGTATCTTGCATCACCACTTCTTTCCAAGGACTTATAGTGGAGGACTACTCTAGTAATGTTATTACTTGGTCCAGACAGACATTGTCGTACTTATAGTGGAGGGTGATTCTAGTACTTTATCGGTTCGTGTCCCTTGCTGCATCAAATGTGCATGAATGGTCTTGTATTCCAAGATCTGCCAACTCTCTGGCAGACTCACTAAAGAAGGGTTAGCGTCCAGACTTCCAGTATGAGGATTTCCCCTCCCCTTGTAACCTAAGTTTCAGTTTCATATAATAAAAGAAAGCAATTCCTTGAAAGATATCCATTAATATAATAGAAAATAAGATTATTCTCTAGAGAGATGAAAATAAAGAGACCATGCAACTTAAGAACAGATACAACCACAACAAGTAAAACAGAACAAATAAAAGTAGCTTGGCACTTTGCTCAACGGCTATATGGGTTGGTCTCCACTGTGAGGTCTTAGGCTCAAACCTCACCAGAATATAAGGCTTAATCTTCACAAAAATAAATAAAATAAAAATAAAAATGAAAGAGAGTGAGAGAGAGAGAGGGAGGGAGAACAAGCAGATAGTTCATTATCCTTGTAACTGCAGGTACATTGAGCTTAAAGAACAAACAGAAGATGGCTCAACACATAAGAAACTGCACAGTACCTCTTGCAAGCGAGTGCCATCCATTGTGTTGAAAATCCTAATTAAAGTGCCCTTCATGCTGGCAGTTGCAAGAAGAAGCCCATCCATTGTCAAGGTCAAGCATGCTATGTGAGAATCATGTGCATTAATGAACTTTGTCACCTTTAAACCAAAGTGTTCAACTCGAACTTGCCCTCGGTGGAGACCAGGGCAAGCCAACACACAGGTGCTCAAATGATGAGAAAGACAGCAAAGTCCCTTTGGATTTGCAAGAGTCTCTATCTGGTGAAGAAGTTTCAGGTCTGTCAAGTTGTAAACGTAGATCTTGTGTTCAAGAACAATAACTAGCCTGTCACGCCTTAGTTTAACACCACGAACATCAGATCTGAATGTGAATTCACCTATGCACCGGTTCACGTGATCATCCCAGATCATAACTTTATTTGGAGGGTACTGTGGACTAGATCCATTCCCGACAAGGGCAAGGATGTTGGAACGGAATAGCATCTCCACTATTCGAAATCCTGCACTTTTTAGATCTCTTCTGAAGGTTTGCTTAAAAGGTTCAGAATTATAAATCCGGAATCCATGGTTTGTGCCAGCAACAAAACATGCATAGTCCTGGTTCCAAGATACTGTCAGTAATTCCACATCATCGTCACAAATATCTGATGCAGGTTGATCATACGGATATGAAGGCCTTGCGTGTGAATCATATGTGCCAACCCTCTTTGGGGGTATTACCCCCCGAGAAGTTGAAACCGTTGAACTCATTGAAGCAGTAGCAGTAGTCTGGAATGCAGAACAGATCAACAGCAACCAGAAACAATATATTCAACCAGATGCAGCAAGTGATCTGTCATACCAAAGAAAATAGCAGATGTACTTAAAAGGAGCAAATGACCAAAAAGGGAAATAAAACAGAAAGTGAAGCACTCATAGAGAATGGTAGAGACACCATTCCTTCAAGATCCAGCTGATGACAACTGCTGAAATACCCTCCATGATGAAAGATCGAAAAAACTGTTTAAATAGACTGTAAACCCAGTCACTGACGCATGGATACCCAATGAGACTCTCATTGTCGAGTTTCAGTATCAAAAACTTAAAATAATTCCACAAAAGCATACTAAAGAATTTGAATATCAACCAGTCCTCCTATCACTGGAAATATCATCTAAAAAGTTGAATGTCTCAGTGCGTTCATGCACAAGCCCCCTTAGTCTCTGACACGACATACATTTTTTCCCTAACAGAGATTGATAGACCTACTTCTCCTCTTTTATCTCCACTATTCAGATGAAAGGAATTCTCACAGAAAAAGCATCATGCTGGTTATGCACATGAGAAAGGTTACTGACACAAGTTAATTACATGTTAAAAACATGTTTTCTAAAACATATTTGATAAACAAGCAATTTTCCTCAAATATATATATATATATATATATATATATATATATATATATATATAATAAGCATGGGACATTAAGTCCTTTTTTTTTTCGTCAAAAGTAACAATAAGTTTTACTGAAACAGCAAGAGGTACACATATTACAAAACAGAATTCTTCATCTTGCAAATGTCATTTTTCTGGGTGGCTATTGTTAATAGTGGCACATTATTTCAACCCTAGACTTGTCATTTTTTCTGCACACCGGCAGTTTCAAACTGCCATTCAATCACATAGTAGAAAGTATATAACATCTGGAACACTTTGCCTACATATCTAACAACGGCCCCACACAAGTTAAATGTTGGTATAAAATGGATTCACAGAGCATAAATAACTAAATATTATTGATTATTTTGTATCATGAAATTCTAATACATTAAGTTCACATACAATCTGAAATCCTTATAACAATCAATCAACCTACTTGATCCTTCCACATGACAATATTAATTGTCTAATGCAGAGTCTAGATCCACCAATACAAAAAGTCATTTGCACTAGGATGATATCAATATAGGTCAAAACATGTTTCTTTAAAGGTGTAAAATGATACAAATATTCAGAGTTCTTAGATCTTCAATAACCACAATGACCTAGTGATCACTTCCTCATGGATTAAACTTGCTTTTCATCTAGTTTTACCAAAACTAAATTGAGCCTTAACATATATAGTGAGCCACCCGTATACATTATGAGGCGGCTACTTTATTGACCTCATATTAATTTGGGTACCCCACCAAGAAAAAAGACGTCTAGATCAAATCGAGAAAAATCCGACAACTTCAACTATAAGAAATTCATTTCTCTTCAACTGGTCTAGGCATTAGCTCGTTGGACCAATTGATAAATGGAGGACCAAGTCAGTCAGATTTCTCAAGAAAAGCTTCATACAGAATCCCTCCATCACCAAAAAAGGCTATTAACAGAGATGACGATCACGCAATAACCATTCAGTGAATACTTAGAGGTTTAAGCGGAAAAAATCTTCAAAAGAACAAGAATGCTTGAAGTTGAAATACAAAAAGTTCCAAATGCTCTCAGATTACACACCAAAAAATTCTTTTTTTTTTAATAAAAAAAAGTCAGCTCAACAGAAAAAGTGAGAAAATAAAGAAACCCAAAACAAAATTCCATCTTTCAACAGTAAGACTCACCGTAATAATCAATCCATCTCAACGTAGAGTCATCGCAGAAGAAAACAAAATATCTACCCAAAATCACTACAAAAGTTAATAGAACTTCCACGAGAACAGCGTACTTGAACAAACGAGAAGAGGATTACCTTTTGAAAGATGAAACAGAGCTGAATTTTCGTAGATCGCCACCTTGCTTCTTGGCTTCTGCCTCTACCTTCGTTAGTTCGACAGAACAAGCCCCAAGTATAGTTAAGCGCGTCGGAAACAAAATTACCTGTTGTTACCCCATTAATAACGGGTCCGGCTCCGGTGTCGGGAGCGGATCATACAAATCGCCCGTAAGTCCTGGGACTTGTGCGTCGCACTTTCGTACGACCACTGTCCGTTAACTAATAATATTACGCCACGTATGTATACTTGGTTACTCATTAAACGGAGTAAAAAGAACTCCGTTTAATTCCGAGTTTCATCTCCAATATTGCTCAAATCTTCTCACGACATTGACCATTGTATACAGGGAACAGAAAAAATATTACCAGATAAATGAATTTCGATTTGAACTTAGATTCTCAGATAAACAAATCAAACTTTCTTGGACAGAAGCCTGTCAATTAAAACTAGCGCCACCTCACAGCTATTTCGGAGGAAAATTAAGTAATCATAAGAACTCTGAAGCAGTGAATAAGGGGATCAGAGCTGACGAACTTAAAAGTTAAAAAAAACAAAAAGGAGAAGCCGAGTGTTCCCGCGTCTCCTATCATTTTTCTGATTTCTGAATTTTAATTAATCTTTCCATTTTATATAATTATAAATATAAAATAGTAGTACTATCATTAAAATGATTAAGTGAGTGATATTTCAATTATTAGATATATTTAAATACATCATTTTATTTCTTTATGCCAATATGCCTAACGCATACTCTTCATGTTATTTTATGTGTTTTATCGTATAAGACAATTTGGAATAAAATGTGTTGAATTTAATTATAAAATATATATTTATTGAAGTGTTTTGATTTGGATATATTTATCTTATATCGATACATTATCAAGATAACATGAAAACTCAAAAGAAACTCATGAATAAATATGAAAAAGTAAAAAAAAGTGTAAAGTTTCTTGTAAATGAAAATTGTCTTCACTTATCGTTTCTTTACGATGGAAACGGACATGTTTCGGTCCATATCGACGAAAATGTGTCGATAATGAAAATCATGCCTATGGTACAACGTTGCATGTTCATATTGCAACTATGAAAAAAAAAAAAAAAAAAATCTAGTGAGAAGTTATGTTGCTTGTAATCACAAAATAAAATAGAAATTTTCTTTTTCTTTCTATGTTTTCTTGCAAAGGAGAAACATCAATTACCATATACACCTTCAATGGAAGGTTCACTATAAACAATTCACAATTAACATTAGTAAATAATTATATAAAGTTTCTTGATTTTATTCTCAATGGATTACTCAAGTAGGTTTTAATGCAGCTAATAAAAGCTCTGAACATTTGGTTGTACCAAGCAAGAGGCAGCTCATGAGCTCAGTCAATCACCATACTGTGGTATTTTACAAGATGAGTCTAGTTGGGGGGCCTCAGTAAAGCATACAGATTAGAGCTCAAGTGAAAATCAGAACTAGAAAGGATTAGAGCTCAAGATGAGTCTAGTTGTTCTCAAAAAAAATTTGCAGTTCTTATAAGTGGCAGCAGGTCAATATCAGAACTAGAAAGGATTAGGTGCCACTCGAAGCAATTGGACAAAACAAGCTGTTGGATGCAAGTGAGAAAGTACTATTAGAGAGTTACATGAGGTTTTCCGGATCTTCCTTGACATACCTTGGAGGCTCCTTCCTTTCTTCTTCTATTAGTTCTTACTACCATGATCTATTCTTTGATTTTGTCAACTGCTTTAATGATGTACACCTGCATAAGCTTGTTTCATCAATCACATAAGGACTAACATGATCCACTCTGAGGTCTCATCCTACCTGTAAAACCGAAGCTTTACTTAGATTGCACAAGAAAAGGAAGTTTGAACTTGCCTTAAATCTTGTTGGCTTTGTTAATTCAAATACCAAAGCATCCCCATCATTCAAGTTGTGGTCCAATGCAAAACCTCTCCATCCACCACTCAGACCAGTTCTCCTTGCAATGAAGACTGTCTCATACTCTGCTCCATTCTCATCCTCCAAAACCATCTTTGTCTCAGCCTCCGGAAGGTGCTCTTTACAGAACTTTGTAGGAAGGCCCTTTTGGATTAAAAAAACTGTAAGATGACACTATTACAAAGGCACTTTTCTTCAGCAACATTGAATAAGATTAACTAGCATGCTATTAGAAGTAGGACACATACTAGCCAAAAGCCGCTAGACACATGGGATGCTAGCATTGACTTAATAAAAAAAGGATGCCCCGACGTTAGATTTTTTTGAAGCTTCTCTGCAGCCTCGAGAGCGTGGCACCTCTCCTCATACGATGCCATAGTAATGGCATTAGATGGTTTCCTTCTCGCACATCTGAAGATTTCATGGTAAGTAGCTATAGCTAGTCAAGAACTTGCTATATCCAAGAAATTAGGAAGTAAACTACCACTGATCAATTAGTACGTTTCACCTTCTAGGGAAAAGATGTAGGTCTTCTGGTCCCACCTGTTTCAAATCCATTCCACTTAGTTTAAATCAAGCACATGTTGAATCACATGAATGTATAGATTAACGGGTTAACACATTAATAACAAGTACAACTGTGGCAGGGCAACAAAATAACAGATACTTTTATAGAGTTGAATCAGCGCAGATTTACAATACATTAGGTACTTGAATAATCTAAAACCATAACAGTAAAAGCAAACCAGATTCACAATTCCAAACTAACACAAGTATGCTGAGAAGCTGCGCAATCCAGATTTTTCCTATTTGCCTGTTTGAAGAGTAGGTACTTACATCATCACGATCTGAAGGAACAGGGTTCTTTTCTCTTGAAGAACGTCGGAGCTCCAAGGCCTCAGGGGTGGCCTTGGCCTTGACCTTTGGTTTTGCATGAAAATTCTATAAAGAGAAGAAAAACAAGGGAAAAGAGGAAGAACTAAGTGTCTGGTAATATAAAGTGTTAGAAGAGACACAGAGACTTCAAAAGAAATATGTTGTTTGCTGACGATCCATGTTTTTTTCCCCTGCCCATCTACTTTTGTGAATGGAAAATGCAGCAATAAACAATAAACAACGCCTTCCATTGGCAGAAAGCAGAAGAAATATTTGACATTTAATATATGGCTTAGGACACAAAGTGCTAAAAAGTGGAGGCTTGCATTAAATAGAAGACTGACGAGGACTGTGGCCTCTTGCATTTACAATTGAAATTTAACAGGAATATTTCACCGTAGATACTTCAGGATTCTTCTCTGATTAGTTAAAATCAGGATTTTACTTACCGTGGGCTTCTTGGTGCTGCGGGTCTCCTTGAGGCTTTTAGACACCTTCTGAATCGTTCCTAATGCCTTCAGTGTAAAAGAAGATGCAAATATAAACTTGTAAGTCTCCATGTCGGAAGACCTCAGAAAATATTTCATCTACATATTCTCATAGTAAAGAATTGAAGTACCAAATGGCGTGTTTGCGCATGAAATGGTCAGAACGAAACGATGACCGTAGAGTATATACAATAGCACATTCCGATAACGCTGAAGGATCAGGTTTTCATTTTTTTTTTTCTTTAGCATATAAATAATAAACTAAAAAAGAACTTATGAAAATAACCATCAAAGGATTTCCCAAACTGCATTCCAAATAAGCCCAAGGAGCAAGTTTACATTTTTTTTTTTTTTTTTTTTTTTTAACAAGTCTCCTAGCATAAATAAATAACCATCAAAGGATTTCTCCAGCTACACAAACTCAAAATCAATCAGTTTTTTTCTTTAATAAGGGAAGATCCATCCGGAAGCCATTAAAGAAAGTAAAAGCGAGCTTGTTCACAGGTGACATTACGACGTTCAGGAATAGTTTCTCAGAATACATACAAAGTGAGGTAAGGACTAAGGGGAAGGAAGAACCTCAAGGCGCTGAAGGTGTTCCTCGAGCCTTCTCCTTCGAGCTTGTTCGTAGGCATCAACGCTTTTCCCCTTGGTCATGGCGGAGGCTCCGCCGTCTCACTGCTGCACTTCGTCCCTGACTCTTTCTGAAAATGTAAGCCTTCTCGTTTGGTCAATCCGTCCTGTCCACTTCTCTTTCAAACGACTCACACGCACAGACCGCACTTCCCGCCTTCAATCATAACGCCGATAATTTTGCGTGTCGGAACGATGCCCCGAATCTCCGATACGTCTTCAACTTTTTTATTTCCTATTTTATAAAGGGCCCTTTTAGTAAATAGAATAAAAATCTGATCCCGATTATGTGCTTACATTTTTTAAAAAAAATAATTATTAGGTAATTACTATGCATTTAAGTAAGATGTATAGAAGGTTTTATGATTTTATACGTATATATTTCATTTTAGTTAATATATTTTTTACCCTATTATCTTTCCTTTAATATATAATTTTTTTTCTAATAAATCAATAATGATGTATACGCGTATATCAGTATGGCATTGCTATATTTGCTTCTGTAGTACAACATGGTTCTTGAATATGCCACTTGATAGTTGCAAAACTGTTCTTCTGAATGTAAGTTCAAAGAAAAGACTGATTCACTGAGTAAATAACATCAGCAGTTCTTCTTTTACAGGGAAAGTATGGTTCCTGATACAAACTTTATTCCTCTTCCTAGTACTGGACAATTCAAGCCTGGGAGATGAGAATATCAGACTTTCAATTACCTCAAGCCCCATATTTTGGAGCCTTCCATAGTTTGAAAGCCACCTCATGCAAGAACCGATCAGCAACTATAGCGAGGTTACTACCATGCTGCATAGGGAAAAACAACAACATTAAGAGACTTAGTTATGAAGGCACCCTTTGTGAAGTAAAGTGGACTTCCCTTGCTGAGAGTGGAAAGCAAAAATGCCCCCGAGATTGATCTGATAAATTAATAAAGCTGGATTTCTAATCGATGAGTAATCTGGCTTCATAACAGTTTTAATGCAAAATGTCAATACGACCAAAATACCAGTTTACAAAAAAATTACGAGCCCCTCGAACACTCTGTTTATATCTACACTCTATCTAACGTGCCCCTCAAACACAAGACGGAGATATAAGGTCTCATGCAGAAAAACGATAAAGTGACAATCAACTTCAATATACTCTGTTTGCTAAACAAAATAGTGCATTGTCAAGGTGGGACAGAAAAATAATGAAAACAATTGCAACATTAATAAAGCAGTAGCATTCCATTCCAAATAAATAAATAAATAAATAAATAAATAATGCAGAAGCATCCTAACAAAGTTACAAATAAATAAATGATTTCAAGAGATAGAGAGTAAAATGATGCATACCTCTTGAAAGTCTTCAAATGAGAAAGTTTCAGTCATATCTTTGCGTGTTACTGCTTCTTGCCATTGAGCAACTAGCATGGGGTGATGGTGCCTGTTATCCACAAATAAAACAAAGAGTTTTCTTTGAGGTCTTGCATAGCAGAAGTGGAATTAGAGTAGAGCCAGAAACACGTACGTACAATTATCTTCAACAGCATACCTAATGTCATTTACCAGCTTTCCTCCTTTCATAGAATAACTTTGACGAGGGAAGAGCTGAGAGAGAGTAGAATTGGTATCCTTTTCAGGGAGATGAAGCAAAGAATGTTGATTTTCAGTACTTGAAACAGATCCAAAACTCATCACCAGTGACAGGTGTAAACAAGAAGCAATCCCTGATCCAGGTTCAGCTATTTGCAGTATCCCTCCAACCAATGCATTCAACCAGTCAAGTTGGTCCCTAGCATTTCCACTAGGACTTATATGCACAAAGACTAAATCATAATCACTTTTTTCTAATGCTTCTCCTCCAGAAAATCCTAGATACTGCATTAATTTAGTTGCCGCAGAGAAAGCATCAGGTAAATTCATCAACTGATCAAAACTCAAGGCACTAAACCCAAGTTTTCTTCCAAAGATATCAACCTCAGGGCAAGTTGTAAGCATGGCTGCTTTCATTCCCATGAACCTGAAAATGGGTTTTGAACACTAGGTTTGACAGAAATTTGGCAGATAATGTTTTCAGGAAAATGCACTGAATTTCATATGAGGCTGAACAAAGTCAATACCTTTCTGACATGGTTGGCAATTCTTTGTTAGCTTGTGCATCTTGATCAAGAAGTTCTTCCTTCTGAACAAACATACGAGATTTGGTTAATTTAACTGTACATGGGCATCGATATTCACAAGCTTTCTTTCTGAAAGACATAAAAGTTTTGTTTACACAATGAAAAGCAATAATTCAATGAAGAAAAGAAAGCAGTTGATTAACTCACCCTTGGAATGTGAGCATCATGTACGTCCAGTAGCTCTGATAATTCTCTAAGCAGTCTTTCTTCCTCTTTGTCTGCATTTCAAAATCCAAGTATTGAATGCAATACATCTATCGAAGAATTAAAAATGTCCCCCTGTTTGAAAATTTTAATGAAAATGGATAGACAAAGAGAGTATACAATATTTTAACCCTATTCAGTAGTATACCCATCAAGCATTTAGGAAATGAATGACACAGCAAAATACATAGCCACCATTCCATCATCCCAAACAGCAGAATGAAACAATCAAATCACAAATTCAAAAACTTTCTTGCAAACTTAAATTAGCATAGACTCATGACACTTTCAAAGTACTACCAATGATATGTCCCACATCAACTAGATAACCTTATAGGACTGATCAAGTTTGAAAAGCTAATGGTCAAAGTTTGAGATCCAACATATTGATCAAATTTGAGGAATAATGCTTGTAGTTTAAAGTTTCAAGCACTGCAACGGGAAAGTTTTGCTTAAAGATTGTTCAATCCTTCAAACTGGAGTTCTATGATGAACCACCAGTGACACGTGTAAAAATATCAGCATTGTATTTCCTATGTTCCCACTAGATAACATGCTATAAACAACTAAGGACTAGTAGTTCAATTAAATTAAAGGACTAAATACCAAGGGTTCTAGGTAAAACTTTAGCAACTGATGGCTTTCTAAAATCCCATCCTTCTCCAAGTGATTAACTAAACCTTTTTAAGCTCAAAATATTCACCAAAAATTCCTCGAAGAAAGAAAGAAGTTCACTATCAGCGTTTCCAAACCTTGTCCAAGGTAAATATGCTAGAGAAAAACCTGTACCTGGAGAATCTCTAACAGACAAGAAGCCACACGATGCACGGGATGCAAGGGCATGAAGCTGGGAATGAGAAGCAGATACAAGAGGTGCAAATCCATCAGCATACAGGATTAATGCCCGGCTCGGTTTATCTGCCATCTATATTTGTTTCAAGCTTTGACTTTGGTGCTGCTTGTGTTTTTGGAGTCGATGGAGCCTTTGCTTGAAGCCAATGCTGAGATCAAGTCACCAGAGCAACAGCAAGTTAGATCCATGTGTAAGTGTAACATGTTTAACAGAGCTCAACTGCCCGAAGTGCAATCCAAATAGAACCCCAATTTCAACCCATGATAACATGGCATAAACCTTAAAATTTTTCCCTGCCAAAGACGGTCAAAACTAAACAGGACACTGAAACAGGTGTGCTTTACCAACAATTGCAACAATCATGTATAAATAATCTCCTCTAAAATCCTTTAAAGAATGCATCCACAAACAGTTACAAAAAGTTGTTAAATGATGCCTTTCCCTATCATTGAAATCTTACTAAAGCCTATGTCATGATATGTCAGTCAAAGCTGAATGATAAAAGATTTTGCAACCATAGCCTAAGTCTTCACACTACTCCCATACACTCCCTTTGCAGCGATAAGGTGTCCCCAAAGACAACCTTCTGAACGAGAAGATGGCTTTATTTCCTTTCAATTTTTCACTTTCATCTCTATATACTCCACTCGGATAACAAACTCAAAATGCCCAGTACCCTCTAGCCACATATGAACTCTCGAATTATACGCTAAAACCCGAACTACAATAATAGATACAAAATAAAAAAGACAAAGTACAGCTGTTGAAATATTGCCACCATGAAAGCACAGAAGACGAAGAGAAGAGCCCTTCAACCAAAGCAGCTTCGGAAAGATCCAGAGTGAACTGGGAGCAGAAAGCAAAAGATACAGATTTCACTTACATCTTCGTCCGAAGCAGACCCCAAATCAGCAAAACCCGTCCTCCCGTCAATTATAAGCTAACAAGCGACTCGCTCGCAAGGTTTCTTTCTGCGAACAGGTGTAAAGCTAGATTCTTTCTTCCTAGGAATAAAGGATTATTTGCCCATGGATGCTCTCTTGCTGCAGAGAATACAGATGTGAGTGGGAGGTAAGCAAATGATCATATATGAGAGAATAATTATGAAATAAAAATAATATAAAAGTATTTGTATTTTTATTTTTAACAAAAATACAAATAGTGATGGCACTCGTGCGTTGGTGCGTCTCGCAGTTCACGGTCACTGCAGAGTGGATGGAGCAGATTGCAGAACGGAGGTGCCAAACAGTGGTATCAACTAATATCAAGTAACAAGTCTGAAGAATGAAGAAACTGAATACCTAGCCGGCGGGAATCAGAACAGTAGAAGAAAAAAACTCATTTTGGCCTCGACCCATATCTGATTCGTGGGTGGAAAGTTTGCTCGGAGAAGTTCCGGCGAATCCTCTGATCAGAAGTGGAAGTTATCGTATCGTTATAAGCGAACAGAAAGGAAGAGTCTTTTGGGTCCGTCCGACGAATGGATGATACTTATTACGAACAGAGCCTTTACTTCAGCACAGAAAAACGCTTGACGGAATGTAAAACGTCGTTCTTGTTGGTTATGTGGACCATCGAAGAGAAATACCCGTGTAGTTCCGCCAAGAGATCTCAAGTTTCAGGAAGGGGTGTTCCTGCCTCTTTGACAAGAACAAGGTGAGCTTTTTTTATATCTGTAGATATGTGGAACTTCAGAAGAAAGCCGGGATTAGTACTTTTGTCTGCTCTATTTAAGGCTCATAAAGACTTCTCAACGAGTTGCTCCCAGTTCGTGGCTTTGTTGCCTGTGGCTGGATACAGGACTTTAGGATGTGAGACACGAAGGGTTCCTTCTGTGGCTTGTTTATCATCATATCCCTCCTCCTCTTTTCTGGATTTGAGATGTAGATTTTTAACCACCGTTGAAGTAGAGGATAATGGAAGTGATGGTGAGGTCGATGATGATGATGATAACGATGATAATGAATTTGCAGTAACCAAATCGAGTAGGAAAGATGAGACTTTAATTCTTAACGTTGAGCGGATAACGAATATTCTGGGTGATTTTGGTCGGGATGCCGCTGGAGCAAAGCGAAAGCTCGATGAATGTGATGTGTCGGCGTCGCCTGCGCTGGTAGAGGAGGTTCTTTCGCGGGTTCGGAACGATTGGTCTGCAGCTTTCACCTTCTTTCTTTGGGCCCAGAAGCAACCGGGGTATGCACATTCTACTCGTGAATACCATACCATGATCGCAATCCTGGGTAAAATGAAGAAGTTTGATACAGCGTGGAGCTTGATTGATGAAATGAGACGAGTCCCTGGTTCTCCACTGGTGACTCCCCAGACCCTTCTGATCCTTATCAGAAAGTACTGTGCTGTGCATGATGTTGCAAAGGCCATTGGGACTTTCTATTCGTTTAAGCGGTATGGATTCACTCTTGGTCTTGAGGAGTTCCAAGACCTTCTTTCGGCTCTCTGCCGCTACAAAAATGTGCAGGATGCCGAGCATTTACTCTTGTGCAATGAGGATGCATTTCCATTTGACACCAAGAGTTTCAACATTGTACTAAATGGGTGGTGCAACATGATAGTGAATTTACGAGAGGCAAAGAGGTTCTGGAATGATATGGCTAGGAGAGGTATAACCAGGGATGTTGTCTCGTATGGGAGTATGATCTCTTGCTACTCTAAAGCTGGGAGCCTTCGAGATGTTCTTAGGGTTTTTGATCAAATGAAAAGAGTGGGTATTTCTCCTGATAGGAAGGTTTATAATGCTGTAGTGTATGCACTTGCAAAAGGAAGATGTGTGAAAGAAGCTTTAAATCTTGTGAAGACCATGGAAGAGAATGGTAGTATTCCAAATACTGTAACTTATAATTCACTGATCAAGCCTCTCTGTAAAGCCAGGAAACTGGAGCAAGCACAGATCCTATTGAATGAGATGCTGCAGAGGGGTCTTTCCCCTTCAATTAGGACCTACCATGCCTTTCTGGCAATTGTTAGGACTCCAGAAGAGGCTTTTGAGATGATAGACAAAATGAAAGAAACAGGTTGTCCCTTTGCACATGATAGTTATATCATGTTGATAAGAAAATTCTGCCGATGGCGACAGCATGAAAATGTTCATAAAATATGGACTCAAATGCAGAGAAATGGACTGAGTCCAGATAGAAGTTCATATATTGTCTTGATACATGGACTCTTTCTGAATGGGAAATTAGATGAAGCTTTTAATTATTACCAAGAAATGAAGGAGAAAGGATTTCCTCCTGAGCCAAAGACAGACGAGATGCTTCAAGCTTGGCTTTATGCTAAGGAAAGCTCTAGAGCTCAGATGACGGAGTTACACAAAAAGAAAGACTCAGTAGGACCCTTGAGTAGAAACAATCAAGGCGGCCTCAAATCTCATCGGAGGGATTTTCTCAAACAGCCGGAGTTGAGAAAGGTTACTAGAGAACGAGGCTTCTCTTTTTGGTAGGTTGAAATTATGCGAGCAAGCAATCCTGCCTACTCAACCATTCAAATATGTTGCATATAGAACATGAGATGCGGTCTGTCTGCTCTGTCTAATTTGGAACCACTCAGAGCTTGGGGTGAGTAACAAAAATGAGCATGTTGCTGTTGTTAAGTGTGTTTTATGTGGTGGTTCTCTAATCATTTTACCTGATATCTTCTGCAGGAGTGGGACTACTGGAAAGAGAAACACCAGATTGGGCATTGCAAGTAGTAAAGTTCAACTCTTGTTGTACCTTAGCAATTCTGCTGTTTATTATTCAACTGCTTATGGTCGAATAAACTGTTAGGAGCACTGAGCTGCTACCGTGTCTTTGTATCAAGTCTCTGATGGTTTCTCATAATCCCCAAAGTGTACATAGAAGGATAAGTTTAATTGAATTTGCTTAAATGCTTGAATCAAATGAACGTAGTACATGCAGCTTGAGTGTCTCAATTTTGTAAAGTTTTCACTTTCAGAAGGTTTACTTATAACAGATGAATTTCAATAGATTTACCCCAAGGTTTGTCCAGCTTTGTTCTTAAACGAATGAAGAAGATAATGCGGAGGCCTATCCTCAGTTCTGTTGTGATTTACAGTTTAGAACCCTACCTCGTATAACATTGTGTTCTCTTGATGAATGAACCTGCAGAGAATGCCATCTTATTCAGCTTTTTGAGCTCTTTATGCTGCTCTTTGATGCTTAACAGAGCCACTACAGCATTTTTTATATTCTTAGGCGGTGAGTATAATTCAATAATATTTGTACCCTGTGGTTCATTTTTCCTCTTCGTCCATGGGGGACCATCGATTTGATGTTTCCGCTCAATCATGCGTAGTGCCCAACCGCTAACAAACTCATAAATGAGTATAATTCGTTTTTCATTCAATAAAGGGGTTCCCCGACTATCCAACATACACCGGAAGGTTGCCACCAGTCACTTTGGGATCTCAAAAACGTCTACCAATATCAAACTGAAGAACTGGTTAGAAGTTTGTGTTGAGATCAGCACTTTCGTTCATTTTAAACCACAAAAGTGCAACACTTGTTGGACAGTTAGATTGATGTTTGAACAGAAGAACAACTACCTGCCATGTCTGTTTTCTAAATGTACAGTTACAAATAATCTGGAAAACGGTAAAAAGTTAAAGGCAGCTACATTCACATAGAGCAATGTGGGCAGGGTGAGTATCTTCCCTGTTTGTTTTTGGTCAGAGGATTAAAATCAGGATCCTTATTCCAACCTCCATCTTGATTCATTCTGAAGCTTCATCCAGTAGATGAGAGATGAGCAGGCCAAAATGTTATCTACCCAAAGGCATCATGGAGAAGCACCTCCCAGCAGAAGACACTCTTTGGGTTATAGGTGTCCTTTAGAAGCAAGATATAGAAGAGCAATGCAAGAATTCATAAGTGCCGTGACTCATATGCTGTTGAACAGAATGTCTTTGGGCTTTATTCTGGAGTAGATGTTCTTGTCAACCGAACCCTGGGGGTACATCAGGATCTTCATCACTTAAATTATCTCTTATTTCACCACCATGAAATGCAGCAGGCCCAAAACCAGGTGGCTCATCGTCACTAGTATGTGAAGTGTCTGCAGCCAGCTGGTGATCGTCCTTGTATTCATCACTGTGTTTACTCAGTTGTGCAAACTCTTTGTGTTGTTCCCAGTTATGCTCTTCATGGTGGTTGCTTAGAGAGAAGCCAGGTGGTTCATTTGGCTCACCATCAGAACACTGATTTCTCTTGTGAGGAGAAGCTGCAAG
Organism: Aristolochia fimbriata; assembly: GCA_019845555.1. Classification (NCBI taxonomy): domain Eukaryota; kingdom Viridiplantae; phylum Streptophyta; class Magnoliopsida; order Piperales; family Aristolochiaceae; genus Aristolochia; species Aristolochia fimbriata. Next base: position 807,244 of record CM034082.1, read on the forward strand.
AGACCCATTACACTCCTCAGCAAATAGTTGATTCTTGGGTGATGGTAAGTTTTCCTCTGGTTCCTTCCCCTTCGGGTTTGATAACTGGTTATAAACAGATTCAACTGCCTCAGCAATTTCATTTTTCATGCCATCCTCTGATCTAATAACAGCCCATAACCCATCTGAAATCTGAGCCATCACATTTTCCCTGAAGTCAATCCAGACAAATCAAACACTCTTACTGGAACCATAAAAGAAAAAGAAAGAGGAAAAGAAATGTGTGTCCATTGTCTTCGGGAAAGAACGTTGATCCACTTCTAGAAGTTTTGGTGTAGAGAAACTTAAGGCCAATTGAGTTGGTACAGCTTGGAATTTCCACTTCTCTCATGGCATTACATAAAAATCTACAATTTCCTTCATGATAATTGTACAGAAATCTTTTGGATAATTTTCATTTATTTTGCTCCAGATTTGAGGGAATCGTATAGTGACTATCATAGACATAAGCAAAGGGTAGAGGACGTAGAGACCAACTATCTCAAAAGACCAAACAGATAGAAATCACTCTGGAAACCAGAACAATTCAGCTGTCACTTACAGGAGAAGCTAGACTATAAATTAAATAATTTATCCACTATATCTACTGTAAATTACCACTTTGTTAGTCAGGATCATACAGTTATGAGATTCTAATAATTTACAAGTCAGCTTTAGGGTCATCTATTGATTGTTTTGGATCATCTTTACAAATCCAATAGTGAATCAACATCAAGTGATCAGAAATCATCCAGAAAATAAGGTATTGGAAAATATCATCCTAGATGAAGGGACTTCAGCTTCTTTCACACAACATTCATGATTGTCTGGATTTGAAAGCTTATCCTTTCTTTCGTCTACATAAAATGGAGTGAACGACAAGGTATATTTCAAATTCTGATAAGAATTATGGTATGTTTCTAGGCTAGACAGAAATATTCCAAAAAGGTACATGCAAAATTGAGATTCTAGGAAAGGTTCATGTTACCCAATCTCTTGATATATGGCATCAGATAGTTGTCTTGGTTTCATATTCTCAGCCCCCAGACGGTTAAATGCAGCTGACTCCTTCACTGTTGAAATAATGTTATTGCGCAATACTTCCTGCAAGAGAAGGTTAAAAGACAACGGAATCACATGAATTTGAAAAAGTAACTCCAGAAAAGAGCTTAACAAGAAACAAGCAAAGCAGGTTCTCAGTATGATCTATTTCAACTTAATGTCAGATGCCATGCAGCATAGAAAACTTATAACAGCAGGAAGTCCTTCTCGTATTGATAATTTATTCAACAAGAAGCTACGAATGGTTAACTACATGGTTCACTTTAATCAAGTGTAAGAAAAGTTTTATGTGCACTGACTTCTAAGTTTTGAGTATCAGAATTTTGGGGTGGGGAAAAAAGGATTAAGAGAACACTATGCTCAAAGGAGCTCCAGTATGAGCCAACCAGAAAATTGAGGCTCAATCTTGATGACACTACAACTTCTGTCCTTATATGTATGCATAGTGAGGTCCACAGTTCAATAAAACAGTGAGCACTCATTTGGATGTAATTTTCTGCGATTTTGAGTAATTGTTTCCGGAATTCTTGATGAGTTGTGACAATAAACGATTCAGCAGTTTTTCTACGACTGAACAGCTACCATCCGGAGACAAGCCAAGAACAGAAATTGCAAACAAAAGTGAGAAGTGAGAATCAGAGGCCAGAAGAAGTCAACCATTCCACTTCAATACCATCATCCACCTTTTGTGCAGTTTCCATGTCCTCATTCTCGACTAATTCCTGCATCACTAGTTTTCAATCCAAAGAGGTACTTCACAGAAATCCATGTCCCCTTCCATCCCAAACTAGGAGATTATTATGAAAAGATAAAGCACCAAAAGAGTCATCTTTGAAACAGTGCATGCTTCATATCCATTGATGGATTTGTTGGTGGCTAGTGTGCAACTACGATTGTTTTTTTTCTTTTATCCATCTGAGAATAGTGGAACTAATGTTCTTACTTATAAATCTTCAGCAGGCTTAGAAGTGAATGCAAAGCAGTCTTGGCCTCGAAAAGTTTGTATCTTATTAATTGAAGCAATAAGAGTACATTCCGGTCAATAAGATCGCCGGCCCACAGGCGGGTCGTAGAAAGGTACGAAATTATGCTAAAGGTAGGGGCGCAGTAACTCACAAACTAGTCTATCGCAGTAAGAGAAGAAGCTCACATTTTCTTTCAGCTTGCGAATGATCTTCAGCCGGAGAGTGTCAAAATCACCGTCGTCTTTGAGCTTTCCGATGACCTCCTCCGCCGTGATATTCCCGCCCTCGCTCGTCATTGTTGAGACTCTTTCCTCACCCCGCCGAATTAATCTTACGTAAAAATAAACCACGAAGTTACCAAAAAAAAAAAAAAACTTTTTACTTGAGCATAAAAGTTCCCGGCGCCATTATTACGGGTCAAGCCCGTTGAACCATTTTAACTCGACCCAATCTCTTTGGGTCAGTCTCCAGATCGGGCTTGATGATATGGGCTCCAAGTACGAGTGTTAGGGTGCTACGTGCATGGCTCTTTGGAGGCCAAGGAGAAAACGGTCTTATAAAAATATTTATATTAAGGTAAACTTTATTTAGATTAATCTCAATTTGAAATAAGAGTTTTCTATTTTTTTTTTTTTTTTTTTAAATTAAAGACTCTTTCAAATAGATATTTGAAGGACTCTTTTACCAAATAACATTGCCAATGGCTATGGGCGGGTTTTGGATTATTTGGTGAGCGTCTACTTGACATGCCCAATCAGATTGCAATAAGACAATGTAAAATATCATTTGTACAGTAGTGCCCATTACACTGTCATACTGTAGTCTGATTGACTGCACTAAATGAAAGTTGTGGTGTTCTTTGTACTACTTTGATGTGTGTTTGACTTGCTTGGAATGTCTAGGTTTTTTTTTAATATATATGATTGCCTGGAATGAAGTGCTTGGTATAGTTTCATATATAAGTGAACATTGGACTTCCATTTCATAATCTAGTCCATGAGCATAGCCTGATGTTGGTTATGCTTTGGGGGGGATTTATATATTGTGGTTTCTCTCTCTCTACTTTCTTTCAAAATTCTCTAAAAAAATTGCTTAAGAACTTTTTGGGTGGTCCATGCAGATATGATGGGATCTAACAAGTCATAGAAGTAGCAAAACCACATGGGGAGTAAGAAGCAGATGAATGCAACAGCTTCAAGTGAAGTCTGTTCTATATTTTGGTTTGATGGGTTTGTTGAAACTCTTTTAAGTACTCACCTCAGATATTTTGGCATGCATTTACTCTTATTGAAGTCTCAACTTCTATGTCTCATGTCTATTTATCCAGTTTGATGTAAATAGATTGAATAAATATTATGTTGCTATTTTTTTTATACGGTTTGAATTAATGGATTTGCCCAACCCATTTTTCTTTTATGTGGACCGAGTGGTGGTTCATGAACCTCTGGTTCAGGTTCTCGTATTGAACCAGACCGGTCCAATAACAGCCGGTTCGGTTATTCATCGGTACCTTCCTCTCGCCACCAGTCACTGCACTTCCGAGAGTTTTTTAAGTCCCGACATCACCGGCCACATTCGTGTCATCTTTCTGCCCTCAGAAATAGAGTAACTTAAGGTAGAATTCGAAGTGAAAAACCTCAACAAAAAAAAAAGGAGGAATTTCTCTCTCTCTCTGATTTTCGCCGACTGCGGTTCCGCACTCCCCATATCTATCTTCCTGACAAACTCCGAGCTGATTTTTTTGGGGTGTGGAGAGTTGCCGTAGCCGAATTCCTTCGCCGACGGGATGGCGGAGACCTCGTCGACGGGGGCGTTGGTGCCGTCGGTGAAATCGGAACCCAAATGGGGAGCGGAGGCGTTGGCCTTGCCGGAGCCGGCGCCGCAGGCCGGGGGCTGCGAGGGGGCGACGGTGGCCGGGGAGGTGAGTGGGGCGGGGGGAGTGGAGCCGGACAAGGATTTGTTGTGTCCCATCTGTATGCAGATTATCAAGGACGCGTTTCTCACCTCCTGTGGTCATACGTTCTGTTACATGTGTATTGTCACCCATTTGAATAACAAGAGCGATTGCCCCTGCTGCGGGCAGTACCTTACTACTAACCAGCTCTACCCTAATTTTCTCCTCAATAAGGTTAGTCTGCTTCTGCAGGTTCGGCTTTATTGTTGCTCTGTGTTCTTTACAGCTGTTTTTCTTTGCCGTTTATGGAACTGGGGATATAGTGGCCTAATGTTTCTGGTTTAATTTATGTACCTTTTGTGCTGCTTGAGTTTGTCTTGTGGAAATTTTCTATCTTGGAGCTTAACCACCGAGTAACATAAAGGGAGAACATTGTCTTCCCTTTTCTTTCCCCTGCTATTTTCAGTATTTTTCCTTTTCTCCAGCTACTTCCCTATGTAGAGTACATACACTATTTCCAGCCCTATACGAGTTTTGTTATCGATTTTATCTCAGAAGTGTGGGAATTTCATGCTTTTTTATTTTGTAAGATGTCATATAAGTACTACTTGGACTCTCTTTGAATCGAAATGGATCAACCTATCTACTTTTAACTTGCATTCATCTAAATTATCTTGATTCTGTTTACAAGCAGCTACTGAAGAAGCAATCTGCTCGTCAAATAGCAAAAAATGCATCACCTACAGAGCATCTTCGTCTGGCACTACATCAGGTAAGTTATTGGTTCTACAATGCAATATTATGGGGGATAAAATATATGATTAGTTGGATACCTAATATGTGTTGATTTTAGGAGCTGACTGTCAATAAGTCAAACGCTTCATCCAGTTTCCAATACATTCTATCTGTATCATTATTTTTTGAGGCGTGGGTGATTACTAGGTTACTTATTTTGTAGGCTTTTGATACTAGACAATAATTGAAAAACAATATTAGAAGATGGTATCCCAATCTGCTTCTTGGAACACATCCTTTTTCTGGAGAGTGTTTTGGAGTTCTAGCTGTGTCTGTTCAGCTGTACTTCATATTCATCAGTCTTAAGATATTTAGGTTACTTAACGCGGAGAATGTGGAAATTTTTTAACTACTAAACTATCTCATAATTTATAGTTCGGTTTTGTACAATTTTTTGGAGGACTCTTATATTTAATAATCATTGTGATTCTTAGACAGGGTTTTGAGGTTTCTGTGAAGGAGCTGGACAGTCTGCTTTCTCTTCTTCAAGAGAAGAAAAAGAAGATGGAGCAAGAAGAGGCTGAGACTAATATGCAGATTCTTCTTAACTTCTTGCACTGCTTAAAGAAACAAAAGCTTGATGAACTAAATGAGGTATTAATTTTACTAGTCTTTATCTTTAGTTGTCGAATAACTCCCAGTGGGTGCAGGTTCCACTTATGAGATCATGCCTTTTGCGATTGACTTTCATTATGGTTTAGATGATTCAAGAACTACTTGTCAATAGGTACAAGCTGATCTCCAATTTATTAAAGAAGATATTAATTCTGTGGAGAGGCACAGAATTGAGTTATACCGTGCAAAGGAAAGATACTCAATGAAGCTTCGCATGCTTGCCGATGACCCCTTGGCACCAAAAGTACGGTCTTCTTCACTTGATAAGCACAACACTGGCTTCCTTGCTGGTGCTCGGGTTGTACAAGGTAGCACTGGTGCTGGCAGTTTTCAGGGCAAGAAAGTAGACACAAAGGCCCAAGGAAATTCCCAGGGATACCAAAGAAAAGATGCCTTTAGTGGTTCAGATCCACAGAATGCAATTTCTCAATCTGGTCTGGCCGTGGCAAGAAAAAGGAGAGTTCATGCACAGGTTAGCATTTTGAATCTACTTGTTTTCTTTTTTTGTCATTATGCCTCTGAGAAATTTTATGGCCTGACATTTGTTATTGAGAACCTGTACTCAATAAGAACATCCTTAGAATTCCTTTTCGTTGAAACGTGTTTTAATTTTTTTTAATAAATATCCTCTGCTCACCTAGTCGAAAATGTTAGTGGGTTAAATTGACTTGGAGGGAGGCCTAGCATCTGAACATCTTGGTGGAGGGTTTTTGGCCTTGCAGTTTAAGGATAGAAAAGGCTGGGCTCGTGTCAATGGCAGTGCAGTGGGCAACATGAGAGTTTCTCTATTTTGTGTGTTTATTCTTTTTGCTTTTTATCTTTCCATATGTCCATGCGGCTGAAATCATTGAAACAAGTTAATTTGGAATTGGTGAATGCACCTGTGCATTTGACTAGGTTGTAATGAGCTATAACCATCAAAGGATGTCAAAAGAATGCAAATTACAGCTCTATCAAATTGAGCTCCCTTCTTCCTTTTTTCTATCTTTCTAGTTATTTTTTCCTTAATTTCTCATTTTTTCTTATTTGGCAGTTCAATGATTTACAAGAATACTACTTGCAAAAGAGGCGTCATGGAGCTAGCCAATCACTAAAACAGGATGAAAGGGATGTTAACAGTTTGAGTAGGGAAGGATACCATGCAGGTCTTGAGGATTTTCAGTCTGTACTGACCACGTTTACTCGATACAGGTTGAACAATTATCATTAAATTTATTCTTATTTCTTTTGCCAAAACTAATGTGAATCACTAGCCTTCTTTATCTGCTCTGCTTTGCTAATTGCTATATCATTTGTTTCAGTCGCTTGCGTGTTATTGCAGAACTGAGACATGGGGATCTTTTTCATTCAGCCAATATTGTATCAAGGTGAGGAGTGGGAAATATTTTTCAAGTCCAGAACTTTCAGGGTTTATTGTATCTGATAATATCTGATTATATTATGCACAAATTAATATTAGGTGATCATATTTTTTCTTGCTTTTCATAATTTCTGTCGATTTGAAGGTTTTCTCATTAGACTTGTGATTTCTAGTATAGACCAATGTTATAAAACCAGCTGTGGCCTGGCCGATTGAAATCAGTTGCCATGGACCTGGAGCATTTTTAGAGTTTGAGCCATGCAAGACCAGATTTTGGTCAAAATGCTTGACCATAATGGGTTTGTAGGTTTGACTAGCGAAGTAGTGATTGACCCCGTCAAACTGGTCGCAGGCTTATGGGGCACGAGGTCGCAGGCTCATGGGGCACGAGGGGAAGAAACAGGAGAGGGAAGGGAAGAGTAAGGGAGTGGGCAACAAGCAGTGGGAGGGCAAGGAGAGGGGGACCACCTCTCCTGGCATGAGGGGAAGAAACGGGAGAGGGAAAGGAAAAGTAAGGGAGTGGGCAACCGGCAGTGGGAGGGCAAGGAGAGGGGGACCGCCTCTCCCCTCTACTCATGCTGGGAGGTTTGGGTGGGGGAGGGGGGGGGTGTGGTGTGCTGCCCTCCCTGCCACCTTTTGGTCGGCGTCCCTCCTACGACTGCCCTGCCCTTCACTGGGCCGAGGAGGAGTTAGCTATCATCCTCCCTGTACAACTCTTCAGGGGGATCTTCTGCCTCTATTTTTTCTTTTCACTGCTGATTATGGTCTCAATGAAATTCAACCGGTGTGCCAAATGCCAATGCGGTTGTAGTGCTTGGCTGGATCAGTGGCCAGGTTGGGTCTTATTGACAGAACTTCTATACGATGTGTCAAAGGATTTGACAAGAGACTTATAGTTGCTTAACCCTTTCAAATATTTAAACCATTTAAAAAATGAGTATCTAACAACTTGATTAGTTGCTAGCATTTTTAACTGCAATGCTAACTTGATTCTATTCAAAATGTCATTAATGCTCAAGAAATGCTGCACTAAGTTACTACTGGTAATGTCAACAGTTGGACTCATGGAGAGGGTGAAATGGTAGGTATTCATGAATAAAGGTCCTTTTCATAGAGTTTTCAATAACAAGGGTACTCATTACAACTGTCTTGTTTCCTGAAATGGGCATTGCATTGAGTTCTGTGCATCGACAAAGCTTCTCGTCACAACCTCCAAAAATGCATCATATTCTGTACAAAAAGTGTATGGAGAAACTTGACCTGGTCTTAGGAAAGTCTAAAAGATATTCATTTTGAGATGCTTTTAGGAAAAAAAAAGCATAGTAGTTTTATTTATAGGGGGGATCATTACATTTAGGTAAAGGTATGATTTGTTTTGTATGCGGATGGGGGTAAAATGGGTATATACTAACTTCTTTTGGTGTTTGACTATTCTTGTCTCATGCAGCATAGAATTTGATCGTGATGATGAGTTGTTTGCTACTGCTGGAGTTTCTAGACGTATTAAAGTTTTTGAGTTCTCAACGGTAAATTACTACCTGTCTATTCTGCTAACGAATGGCAGAAACACGAAAGGGACGATTCTAGTATTATTTTGATTTATCAGTTTTTTTTTCCAGGTGGTAAATGAACCTGCTGATGTCCACTTGCCAGTGGTGGAGATGTCAACTCGATCCAAACTCAGTTGCTTAAGTTGGAATAAATCCATTAAGAATCATATAGCTAGTAGTGATTATGAAGGGATAGTTACCGTTTGGGATGTAACTACCAGACAGGTAAATCTTTTTCTTGCACTGTGCCAGTTTCTGTTACATTTTTTGTCCATACTTCTATAATGATAACCTTCAGATGCAGTTAACACATTGTTTTTTGAATTTTCAGAGTGTCATGGAATATGATGAGCATGAAAAAAGAGCGTGGAGTGTTGATTTTTCACCCACAGATCCGTCATTACTGGTTTCTGGTAGTGATGATTGTAAGGTATTTTCCATCTCTCTTTTATGTGAACCTTCATGATGCTTACCTGCTTCTGTACCTTGCCAATTTACAGAGGTTTAAGATATGATATTGCAGAATTCCATCTAAGGCCTATATAAGCACTGTAATTTAAAGGGTTCTAAATTAGAAGCCAAAAGAAGTGATGAATATCAAACATTTTGGTTGGAAAGCATAAGTAGACTTCCATAAAGAAGCAACTTTAAAAAATAATGACCCTGAAATCAAGCCCAAATTTTATGAGTTAGATCTGGCTTGCTTTGGGTTATACATGATTGGTGTTTGTCCTGCCTTATTTGTGGTTACTTACCATGACCAATGTTGACCTTTCAATGTGCAACATAAGCCACTTCCTCTTCTCAATGAAACACAAAGTTTGTTTCTAGTTTTGAAATGGCTTTGTCTCAATAGTAATCTGACCATCTGACTTTGCATTTGACAGGTCAAAATTTGGTGCACCAAACAAGAAGCGAGTGTGTTAAATATAGATATGAAAGCTAATATTTGTTGTGTGAAGTATAATCCAGGTTCTAGCATTTATGTGGCGGTATGTTTCTAGTCTTTCATTATGTGTTCTTCAGCCGAATTCATTTGGTGGATCACTTTACCTTACTACCTGACATTTTTCAGGTTGGTTCTGCTGATCATCACATTCATTATTATGACCTGAGAAATACTAGTGCTCCAGTCCATGTTTTTACTGGTCACAGGAAAGCAGTTTCATATGTAAAATTTCTTTCGAATAATGAGCTTGCATCTGCATCAACTGACAGTACATTGCGATTATGGGATGTCAAGGAGCACTGTCCGGTAAGCACTTCTTTCTCTAATAAAATTAAAAGGTTTGATACGATCCTGTTGAGATTTTTCACTGCGTGATGACTCTTGCACAGTAGGTGTGGTCTGAACTTAAGAAAATTTAGTAAAATCATTTTATTGAAAAGAGAAATAATGGCTAAATTTTGTCTGTGACATGTGTTAGTGATGGCAACAGGTTGGGTCTGGGTGAGGTTCCTCAAATCCGATCCCTCCTTGCAACGGACTCGTGAAATAATCACTATGAAAGCCCAAAATGGGTTTAAAATCTAGAATTTGTCCCGCTCCATCCCCGACCATTCTTTCGAGTACCTGTTCCATCTCCAAAATGGGTTTACTACTAGCCATGCTTTTGTCTTGTAGTAGTCTTGGAATTTTGACCTTTTTCATTGTAGAAGATATAGATTCATCCTTCAGATTATTTTTTTACTGAACTTCCTAATTTGCTTTTGTAAAAAGATTTCTTTATGATAGTTTTCCACCTTTGTGATCTCATTAGGTCCGAACATATAGAGGTCACACTAATGAGAAGAATTTTGTGGGCCTAACGGTAAACAATGAGTATATCGCTTGTGGGAGTGAAACAAATGAAGTATTTGTGTACCACAAGGTAAGCATTATTTCAAGCAAGGATTTCACATCCTCGAGACCACAATGGTTGGCTTGGCTTGGCTTTAAAATTTTTATTAGTTTTGGTACCTTCGTCTCCAGTAATTGGTGGATATTGAATTTGCAGGCCATCTCCAAACCTGCAGCTTGGCATAAATTTGGATGCTCTGATATGGATGATACAGATGATGATGCAGGGTCATACTTCATAAGCGCAGTGTGTTGGAAAAGAGATAGCCCCACTATGTTAACTGCAAATAGTCAAGGAACCATCAAAGTTCTCGTGCTTGCTGCTTGAGTATCAGATGAAAGGAAACATTATAAGTAAGAAAAAGTGTTTTTCAAATCAAAATAGGGTAGTGCATGCCCATTCTTGTTGTTATAGTAAGGGTGTAAAGAGAAGGGTGGTTTGGAGAGAGTGTAGCGAAGTCTTACCTGTACATAGCGTCTGCAGCTTGTCGTTAGCCTGGGTAGTTTGTATAAAGAGAAAACATCAAAGAGATCACTCTGACAGAGTGTTTACTGCGCTATTTGCATTCAGTATCATTGGCTGGCTCCCTGCTTCGGGAGCTTTATCTGGTAGGAAGAAAACTCAGAAAAATCTCTGTAGCTCAAATTCGTTGGTCTCCAGAGTCTTCATCAGTCACTCTCAGAATCTACAACTTTTTCGAAGAGGAAAGATGATTTGGGAAATCTGATTCATGAGAGCCAAACTTTCATTTTGTAACCAACCGGGATTATAATCACTGTCACCAAATCGCAGATTTGGATGAATGTATATGAACGTTTTAAATTTTTGGATCCGAATAATGATGATAATTTTTAATTTGGAAGATGTTAAGGAGGCCAATATTGCGACTAAATTCAATAAAGTTGTCTATTAATGTAGTGAAATTTGGTCTGGCTGTGTACCCAATGTTCAGGTTGGGCTAATTGGAGTAAGAACGAGTTGTTCTTAAAATAAGTGGGTAGGTTAAGGTCGATTAATAAACATAAAACCAGGTTTACGTCGAAGTAAAGTCCCCTGTAATCCGTATTTACTTCGAAAAATTCAAAGGCCCCCCCGTATCAGAGGCCTTTTATTTTTTTTCAAGCTTTCTTGGGGTCTCCTGTCTCTCCTCCTTCCGGCGCTACTCTCTCAAGCTCTCCTCTTGTCGGCGCTACTCTCTTCTCAAGCTCTCCTCTTGTCGGCGCTACTCTCTCAAGCTCTCCTCCTTCCGGTAGCCACTCTTTTTGTTTCTTTCCACTCCTCGCTGCTATCTCAAGCTCACCCGCTCTGGTAGCCACTCTTTCTGCTTCTCCTGTTGCAGTCGTCCAAGCTGACTTTCTATAAGGTGTGGTTTTTTCCATTATATTTTTTTCTTTTGCGAATTTTGTGATATTTATTTCTTCATTTTTATTCTGTATTCTGAAACTCTCTTTCTGCAACAGCTTTCTCTATTGTTGCATTGCTCTCTGGCCGACCTGCTTTTCTCTTTTCTAAAAGAATTTTTTTATCGGAATTTGTGTTTTCTTACTCGTTAGCCTCCTACTACTTCTAAAATACTTGCTTTAGTAGGTCCCAATGCTCTAATTTCTTTCAGTTTGCAATCTTTTCTCCTTGCCAGGGATGTATCTCTTTTACGTTTTGATAGGTTGATTTTACGATTGAAATGAGCAGTTGGGGTTTTCTTCTTACCTTATTGCAGGAACATTTTTTCCTTCTCTATTGGCTTTATTTTAGTAATCGTAATTTCCTCATATTCTCAATTGCATTCTGTGCAATGAATTTTCAAATCAATCCGGGAAAAGATGATATTCATCTTCCTGCAATGAACTTTTGGCTGTACTTATACTTATTTACTAAAATAAGTATATATTTATATACTTATATATGTATTTTACTCAAATCTTGTACTTACGTACTTGTTTACTAAAATATTAGAATCTTTGAGGCTTAGTTTAGACCGGTTTTAAGCTATACGTCCTCCTCTTTTAGCTCTTTTCTCATTTCGTCCGTTCATCAGTGCCAGAAAAGCTGTTCTTTGAGCACTTGAAAGAAAAAGGTTAGGAATGGATGTATATGCCTTTTGTCTTTTAATTCTTATTGCTTGTGAAGCCTCCCTAGGAATGGATGTAAATTTGTGTTTGTCTATTAGTTTTCATATTATTTGCATAGGGGATATTCTTCTTAGTTATGCCTGGGATGACATGAATAGGATCTTTGTTGATACTGGACAATCTACAGGTTTTCTTTAATCCATAAACAGTGAGCTGGGATGGTGTTTGGTCAATTAGTTGTTGGTCCACCTGGTTCAGGAAAAACAACTTATTGCAATGGCATGTCACAGTTCCTCAAACTCATTGGAAGGTACTTCTCACTCCAGAATTGTGGCAAATGATCTTGTGTTGTTGCTCATGCTACTTTTAAGAACTTTATTTGTTTAAGGAATGTTTTGAAATTTATTTATATTATTTTATTGTTATGTGTGAGGCTTGTTTCTTTAATTGACTGGTAGCTTTTAGTGTGGATGAGTGAGAATTTTTTCTGATGATATTCAAAATTTTGGGTTTGCATGTGGATTTAAAGACTGGTCCATCATCATGCTAGTTGATCCATACCTTGTTTCTAGCCAGCAAAATCATGCCTTCCACGTACTTATGTGAAATGTGATTTTGTCTTTTTGTTGCAGGAAAGTTGCTGTAGTCAATCTGGATCCTGCAAATGATGCATTACCGTATCCACCTTAGACAGTTGAATTAGTTGTATCCAAACCTGATGAGGAGGTTGAACATTTTTTTCTTTCAGAATTAGTTATTTTCCTTACAAATATATATAGGTATGAATGTGCAGTGAACATCGAAGACCTTATAAAACTCAGTGATGTTATGGTTGAGCATTCACTTGGTCCTAATGGAGGTTGGTCTTACGGGTAGAAATATTTGCCATGCTGTTAGGTTTTCATCTTCTTTCATTATGTGTACGGGATTGCCATAATCTTTTATGTATGCAATTTAACTTGGAATCAGTTTCTTTCTTTCACTTTGTGTGCTTGTGATCCATAGCAAAATCAATAGTTCATGTTGAATAAAAAAAATTGGTGGACTTCTGCTGCCACTCTGTTGAGAGCAGCAATAATAGGAAGCTCCTACATTGAATGTAGTACAAGGCCATGTCTATTTATGCTTTTAATTGCTTGAAGGGCTGAAGTGTATATTGAGTTTATTACTTCTAGGTGTTATTGATGCAGGCTTAATAGTAGAAAATAATTTTGGAAGATATTGCAAATATTTTGTCTACTTCATGTAGGTCTTATATATTGCATGGACTATTTGGAGAAGAATATCGACTGGCTTGAGTCCAAGTTGGAGCCTCTTCTTAATGGTTGGTATTTCCTGTTTCTTTTTTTGCATTCACTTTTTTGTCAGGTGTTTGAATTCTTCTGTAATCATGAGGATTCCCTATTAGATTGGAGCCGGCTTTCTCGTTTGACAGGTCATGGGGAAGGCTTGATAAGCTGGCTTTCCGTTACTGTTTCACTTCTCTTTTTTCTTTTATATTTTTAAAATTTATTTTTTAAATGATGGTGAATTGCATTAAGCAAGAAAAATATACAAAATGTATTTCATGTGCCAGTAATAACACTAGCAGCAAGAAAATAAAACAAGAGAGCAGAAAAGTTTTTCATAAAATAAAAAGAGGAGAGGGGAAGGGGAAGGGGGGAAGGGTCGGTAATTGGTCATTGGGAGGGAAAGTTAAAGGAAATTTTTTTGTAAAGCGTAATAACAAAAGAATCAAAGGATTAATGATAAGAAGAAAACAGAAACCCCCAGTTGAGTCACAAGGTGTTATACAAATAATGAAGCCATTTAATCTAAACAAAAATGGATGGAAAATTTCTTCAATGAAAACCATAAAAGTTAGAAAAGCTGCCCAAGAGGCTTCTTCTTCAATGAAAATCATGAAAGCACCATTGCTGGAACTCCTTCAAGTAAGCATTCTGCGTTTAATGGACAAAGTAACCATTTTTTTTTTTTTTAAAAAAAAAGCAAAACGTTTTGTGAGTAGGTGAAGCACTAATATTTCTTTTCTCTAGGTGGATTTATGTCTTTGAACAACTATATTCTTCTGATGATATCTAAGCTTGAAATGTGAAGTTTTTGAAACTTGGTATTTGTCTACTCTGTTTTCTTTGGGTGTCCCTGACTCTAATAAAGAGCAATTTAACTAGTTGGTTTGAATACTTTCTGAAATCTTTATGTGCATGTGTTTTTGAGTGTTCATGTTAAAACCTTGCAGATCACTACCTTCTATTTGACTTTCCTGGACAAGTTGAGTTATTCTTCCTTCATTCGAATGCTAAAAACATTATCAACAAACTCATAAAGAAGTTGAACCTTCGGGTATGTATGTACTATTTGCATTTGTTTTGCATATTCATTTATCTTAGTAGTATTTTAATAGACATTTGTTATACTTGTCCAGATCTTATCATATGATTTACTATCTTATCTTTTTGAGCAGTTGACTGTTGTACATCTAGTTGATGCCCATCTGTGTAGTGACCCGGGTAAATATGTGAGTGCATTGATTCTCTCACTGTCAACGATGTTACATCTTGCACTCCCACACATAAATGTCTTATCTAAGATTGATTTAATTGAAAGCTACGGGAAACTAGGTATTGTCAAACTCTTCCATTGCACGACCATATTATCTGTGAATGTGTATGACTAACCCAAATTTTATTTTCAAACAGCTTTCAACCTGGAGTACTATACAGATGTCCAAGATTTATCATATTTAATGTATCATCTTGATCAAGATCCTCGTGCAGCAAAGTACAGGTTTAATATTTCTTTTATACATTGGGCCATTGCTTTATTTGCAAAAGCAGAACGAATTCTTGTAGAACTTCTTAATCTTCGTTAGAACTAGCTGATTGATGCTTCTAATATGAATGATACCTTTGTCCAAGGTGGGTCAAGCATGGTAGAAGCAAAAATTAGGGTAAACAAGGGTTTGCGCTACAAAAAAAAGTAAAGATGCAAAAATCATTCTGCTGATTTGCTTGCAATGGAGGGAGTCTCACTAACAACTATGGCAGTGACCCTCCCACCTTGAGACAATGATGTATGGATGAAATGTAATTTATTGCCTCGGCAATCTTTATGAAATAAATTTCAATTTCCTCAAAAAAAAAAAAATAAAGAAGTTGAAAGTCAGAAATATTTGGAAACGGCCAAGAAAAAGTATATGGTTGGATGACCTGGATAGTGATGTCCACACTTTTTTTTTGTCTTCTTATTGCACTTGAGACAAGACAAAGTTGATCCGTCTTTATTACATATATAGTTCTTAATATGAACAGGATGTGCAAATGATAGTGGTATGTTTTAGTTTTCTTTATCTTCCATTATATTGCATAAGGGATGAGTAAAGTACTCGGTAAAAGCATGCTATTTCATTTAAATCTTTTGATGCAGAAAATTGACGAAGGGTTTGAATGATGTGATTGAAGATCATGGGATAGTAAACTTCACAACCTTGGACATTCAGGTATTCACTGTCTTTGTGTCTTTTTGTGTCGTCTCTGTGTCTTTTTGTGTCGTCTTTGTGATTTCAAAAAGTGGATTTAAACTGTTGCCACCTCATTTTGTCTCATTCAGGACAAAGAAAGCGTGGGGAATCTTGTGAAGCTAATAGACAAAAGCAATGGTTACATCTTTAGTGGAATAGAGAGCAGTGCTGTTGAGTTCAGCAAGATAGCAGCCGGTCCAACTGATTGGGATTATTATAGATATCCTTTGCTGTTTTCTATACTTTACACTGCAATTTGAGAATGTATTAATTATTGTAGCTTTGCAGGGTTCCCTAATCCTTAAAAATGGCAAGATACACCAAGAAATTCTATGTTCAGGGTTCCCTAATCCTTAAGAATAGCAAGATGCACCAAGAAATTCTATGTTCTGTCAATGATTTGCCTTCTATCATGTTTCCTCTTAAACATGCACACACAAAACGCAACCTGATTTATCATCTTTGTTCTCATTTAACCTTCTTCTTGCAAACTAATTTGTACACTAGAGTTACATAGGTCCCAACTGCTGTTGTTGTTAGCACATTTTAAACATCATTGTAGGTTGCATGCAATTCTTCATTCATCTCCAATACTATTATATATCTAATATTTAGATATTCATTGATATCATCAGTGGTTATTTGATTTGCAAGAAAACACTTGGATTTGTAGCTGCAAATTATACACGAGATGATTCCTTCTACTGCCTCATCTTTTGCTTACATTTTGCCTATTGACTCTTTCCTTGGAAAATATGGTTGTCAAACAAATGAGGAGTCAGATTGTTTGTTCTTGACAAGTTATCCCACAACTTTAGCCGTGCAGGAGAAGTACATGAAGGACGATGATGATTTTGACAAGTGATGAAGTGGGACGATGGTGATTTTGACAAATGATGAAGTGGAGTTCCTCATCTGCTTCCATGTTAATCCTCTCAAATGTTTAACTTTTCTAGATCAAGATGTGAACAAAAACCTGGTGGACTACTGGAGGATCCTTAAATTGAGGCCATCTTAGTAGATGTCTTGTACACTTTGGTGTTCTCATTTCTCATGGAAGTGGAATGAACTCTGAAACATGACATTAGAATAGTAAGTTTGAGTTGTTGTACCCACAAGAATGTATATTAGATTTCGGATATAATGTGTCTTAAAAACAAGGTTTAACCCAGTTCTGACCACTTCAGCAGTGCACCTTTTTGTGATGTGCTATACAGTGATGCAATGTGACTACAGAGTTTCAATCAGTTTCTGTAAAGATGTGAACCTTATTCCTGAACTCTATGAATCAAGTTTCATTCAGGTACATATATAATGTCTTTATTGAAGAATGCTTGAATCACAAGTAGAAATTTTCATCTAAAAATTAATTTTTCTTTTTTTTTTAGCCACAAAATTATACAGTTCTTTTATGGAGAAATATTATTTATAAAAACTATAAGTATAAATTTCAAATTATTAAATTTTCCTTGTAAAACTGTTAACACAGTAATATATGATAAGAAACTAAACCGACGCTGTAATTTTCACTCTACGTTGGAATTTAGATTATATCAATAATGGGCCCTTGTGAAGCCCGTGTAAAAAAACAGTGGGCCCTCGTGAAGCCCATGTATTTTATCAGAGTGGCCCAGTAGTTAGACTTTGGGCCCTTGTCAAGCCCATATAAGAATGACAAGCGAGTCCACGAGGAAGCCCACTTTTAGGTGCTGGTAAACTATCTTGACACTTGTCGTGCTTAGTTGCTGCTGACAGGTCGTTTTCCCTTCTTATATTCTAGTTCTCCTTCGGGTTGGTGTTGTCTTGCGTTCTTGGATTCGCAGACACAGAGAAGAAAAGGGTGAAGAAAGATGAAAATCGTAACTGTCCCGTGCTTGGAGGACAACTATGCTTATATGTATATCTTCTCTTCCTAATCCGGGTTTGTTTTTTTGGGTGAATATTGAGGGAGTAAGGGAACCCAATTTCCTTTTCTTCTTCTTCTTCTTCTTCTACTGAATCTACTGCTACTACTACTACTAATACAGTGTGATATTTGTCGATTGGTTTGGATAGTATTATAGACGAGAGTTCGAAGGAAGCTGCAGTGGTTGATCCAGTGGAGCCAGAGAAGATTCTACCTGTGGTCAAAGAGAATGGTGCTGATCTGAAGCTCGTTCTGACGACTCACCATCACTGGTAGTGCTGATTCTTGAAAGGATTTTGATTAGTTTTTATTTTTGTTGTGGGGCTTCTGATTTCGGGTTTTTTCGTCTGCTCTTGTTGATCAGAAGTTAGTGATTGTTTTCTGCAATTATTTCTTCACAAAAATGGTTGTCTTGGCTGTCAAGCTCTTCTTTTTTTGCTACCGAGCTTCGGAGGATGTTGGAACTGATTAGACTATTTGTTGTTGAACTGCAGTAGCTTAGGTTTCCTTATGCTGGTTTCGTCCAAGCGATTTTGAGTGATTTTGTAATTGACGTACTATTAAGCTCTGCAGGAGCTCCGTTTCCATGCGTGACTGGTTCTATTATCTACTGTGTGTCTCTTCTGTCGGATCATTGCTAATTGGGACCTTAGTTTTAGTAGTTTGTTTCTTTCGTGACTTTTCGATTCTTGCTAATACCTTGTCCCAGCTTTGCCCGTCCCATCAGTAATGAATTTCCTTTTTAAATGTATGTCACTTTATTGAACTTTGTCGTCATTCATTCCGTCCTTCAATGAGCGATGATGCCAGATAAAGAAAAAGTCTCTCTGGGTTAACTGACTCTCTATCTGCACTGGACTTGCAGTCCCTTGAATTTGGTTCGTCAATTTTAAAGTAAACAATTCTGCTTCAAGCAGCAGACTCTGAAGTCTTCCAATCTTTAATTTACCGAAGTTCTTTCTCATATTCTGACAATGTTTACCAGTGCACTTACGTTCCAGTCTCAAATCTTGTATTTTTTACTATATCGTACTTTTTTTCTGAATGCCAATAGTGAAAGTTCAAGACATTTTTGTTTGTCATGTTCCATGCTATTTATATAGCCAGACCATTTGTTGTCATTATGGTAATATCCGTCTCCTTTTCTAGGGATCATGCTGGTGGAAATGAGAAAATTAAGGAGTTGGTTCCAGGAATTAAAGTTTATGGTGGTTCTGTGGACAACGTGAAAGGTTGCACAAATAGCTTGGAACATGGAGATAAAGTTTCATTAGGGGCTGATGTGAACATACTCTCTCTCCACACTCCGTGGTACATGTGTTACCAAAGCTCCTAACAATTACTTTTTGCTCAAAGTGGCTTGGCTCCAGTAATTTTCCTATTGTTTTCTTTCACAAGTATTATAAATATCTGGAAAAAATCTGTGAATCTGTTCGAGTATGAAGAAAGGGATTAGTTATGTGTAGAATCCCATGTGTTAAATCTGGCTAAGAAGTGGTTGCTGTGGGTGTGACAGTAGTGGTCTTGCTTCCTCCATGGTTGATGAATAGAGTACTGCAGGGAAAACAGGAATAAGTTCAATGTGAGAAGCTCATTGTTTGCTATATTTGTAAATTTTATTATCTGGTTTGATTGGTTTTTATTATTGACGAGGGGAATTTTTTGGTAAAAATGCTCTGTATTATAAGAATATAAAAGAAAAGCATTAGAGACATTTACAACAAAAAGAAATATGTGGCTGGAATCAAACCGTATGGTTGAACAGATTTCACCTAATCTTATACTTAAATCTACCAACATGTATGCTATACATGTAACCCTCCAGCATATCAACTGTTAGGGAGTAAGGAGTTGGAATGGATTTATTGCGGAGGATATTGAAATTAATAAGGGGATATGAAGTTTTTAAATTGCATTCTCTTATATTAATATGACCAGCCAAGAAATACTAATCATCTGCCTTCGTGTCACTTCTGTTAGCCACACTAAGGGTCATATAAGCTACTATGTGACCAGTAAGGAAATAGATCCAGCTGTGTTCACTGGTGATACACTTGTAAGTGGACATTTCTCCTTCTTGAGAATGTTGAGGAATTTATTCTTGTTACTGTTTTGTGTGAATATATTAGGACTGTTGATCTTGTAATCATATTTTATAGGATTTAATTAAGGATATTGATGTAGAATAAAATTCATTTCTGTTTCAGTTTATCGCTGGATGTGGCAAATTTTTCGAAGGAACAGCTGAACAAATGTATCAATCTCTTTGTGTAACACTAGCATCATTGCCAAAGCCCACCCGAGTTTACTGTGGCCATGAGGTGTGCATTTCTTTTTTTCTTTGTTCTCTCTTAAGTCCAAATGCTAGACTGGTATTTCTTCACTTTTAGGCTGACAGCTTCCAATATGAGGATTCAGGCGGCATCACTACCTTCTTTCTGTAAAAAAATGATTAACTTTTACTGCCTCTACCCTGCCCAATCCACTGATGCTGCTATTGACAATAAGCATGTCTCCTTTGGGAGAGTATGACTAGGAGTTGCCTTTTTTTCTGGGACATGTCTGTCTTTTCTTTGCCTTAATTCAAGAACCACTAAGATCTGGTGAACCTGATGTGCAACCTATCTAGAGGGAGTCTAATGCCAATCTCCTGAGCTTGTTGAAGTTCATTAGTTATTGAAAATTGGGTTTGCTTGTCATTTTTGGAATTAACTTGCTGTTTACATTAATCTGCTATTCTTACTCAATCCTGACAATGTAGGTGTGTGTTGAAAAGAGTTTTCCATATACTTATTCATTGACGAATCGTTCTGTTCAGTATACAGTTAAGAACCTGCAATTTGCATCAACAGTTGAACCAGAAAATGAAAAGATAAAGCAGAAGCTTTTGTGGGCTCAGCAACAACGACAGGCAAATTTACCAACAATTCCTTCAACAATAGAAGAAGAGCTGGAGACAAATCCTTTTATCCGTGTTGATCTTCCGGAAGTACTGGTATACTTATCTCAGAATCCCTTATTGTGCGCGTCATTTTTTTTATGGACAACATGTTTCCTTGATTATTATTAACACAATGTTTGCAAAACTGGAATCAGCTTTTTGGCCCGCATGTGAAATGTCAGCATGATATGTTTATTCGATCTTTTAAGCAAGAAACCTGTTTGACCAGTGAGAGAATGATACAAATGAAACTGGGCTCTGATGTTAAATAAACCCTGTTTTTTTAAAGCCCTGTCTTACTATCCCATCTCTTCTCTCATTTTTCTCTAATCAAACATGGGCTAGGAAGATCATGAGCTGACATTTTCTGTACTGTGTAAACTGTACAGGGTAAACTCGGTTACCATTCTCCAGTGGAAGCTCTGAGAGAAATAAGGAGACTGAAAGACAACTGGAGAGGCTGACGAAGCAACCCCATGGCTGGGCCTTAATGTACTGGAATCTCATGCTCTGTTTGCTGTGTATACTCATCGCGTGAATAAAAACCAGTAATGTAAACTAATGAATCTCAGTAGTTTTTGTTGTTTGAACACTTCCATGTTGCTTCCTGGAACCTGGACACAGTAACATTGCAAACTGGTGACATGTGTGGATAATCTGGTTCGGGACTGAGTAGCCACGCGGTATGTGGCTTAGGTCGGTTATATGAGAAATTCGAATACCCGATTTGGCTCAATCAGTGGTTCATCCACCCAATATCTTCCGAGGAGAGCGACATGATTGATTTTTTCATTTTAGTTTCGTGCAATGACGTTTCCAATTATATTAGAGAAACATAGTAACTGAGCGAGAATGAAGTATGAGCCACGTTTTCGATTGGTATGAATGGCAAGGGTAAAATGTCGAGCAGGGCAATAATGCACATTTCAGCTGGGAAACCACCTAATCTCAACAACATATATGACAGCGCCAATTAAAGGAAGCAACCACCCAGCTGCTACAATTGTTCAAGAAGAACAAGAATGGCAGTACTATAAGCTGAATGTACACCACCTATGCAGAATGAAAATTTTAACCTGAGACAGTATTTGTCATGGTCTACATCTCTTGATTGATGTTGCCGTTCATCCATCACTCTCAATGGAGCAAAAATTTCTTATCTTACTGCTTGTCAATCAGAGAAAGGTACAGAGTTCCTTCAGGGAAAAAGGACAATTCCTTCAATACATATCAAATCACTATGGGTATGTGGATGCAATGGTCAGTTTTACACCTCTTCAGGAGATGCTTTTGCATATATCCTCAGGCTCAAGTATTAAGCTTTCAGCTAAAAAAAATCAGAATGAGAAGGTTGAGATGAAAGAAAACAGAGTGAACTGCGAACGTTAGTTTCAGGCAAAAGTAACTTTCCAAACGCACCATCGAAGGAGTTTTGTCAATGATATCTCTCTCACTGATTTAAATTAATACTAACTAGTCATAAAACCAAACCAACAAATGTTTATCTGACTAGTCACAAATAATGGGTTACAACAGGTAATAAATCCAATGAATATAATCTATTTTTCTAGGTTTATAGCAAACATATTCATTGCCAAAACCCTAAAATACAGAGGACAAAACTATACCTGATATTCAAACACATTCTTCTTTTTTTCCTTTCGTCAAAAAGTTTTCACGAGCAGACTCACCAGCGGCCAGCTTGGTTATGAGGTTCTTCCTTCGCTTGTCAAAGCTCTGTCTGAGAAATATGGCGAGCTCAATGCATCCTGTGACATTGGGAGTATGTGTCGGGTTTCAAGCCCCTCACATAAAAATCAGCTTCTCACATCCCTGTTTTTGCACGCTTCATACCACTGGAATTGAATGGAGAAACACTACCACTGGGTCGAGGACTTTCTTCTCTAAAATTGGAATTTAGTAGCTCTAGCTCCCTTAGTTGCTGCCTCTTATAGAAATCCTGGGACTCGTCCTGAAGAAGAATATAAAGGGTGAATTCACATGTACTGTCCCTTAGCTGTAAACTCCTAACGAAACCTCCAAACACTAGGGTCCGTTAAACCATCGCAAGCATAACAAAAAGGTATAATTATGGACAACAACTAAAGACCACCACATGCGCTGACAATCAGAAACCAAAAGAGTACTAGAAGTGGTAAGCATCACTTGCTTTGCCAATGTACAAAATAAGCAAGTGTAGATAAAGTGTAAACTGAGAAGTTAAAGCTAACAAGTTTCAAGGAAGAGAACCCCAGAAAAAATCTCTGGTTCTCTGTAAACATCCTTGAGATACAGTCATTTTAGATGCTCATGGTATATATATGACATATAGACCTTTCTTATTACCTATATGAACAACGATTTAGGTAATAATGTATTCTTTTTCTCACTTTAAATACAATAACTTAGGTAATTTACTATCAGGAACCAATAGCTGCATGGGTATCTTGCAAAGCTACTGATAAGCTACTGATCATTCTTTATTACCAATTACAGTTCTGCATTTATGGCTTCCCAAAAGAAAAAAGAATAAATCCTTCATTGCATTCTATGAATTTCAAATTGCAGTAGAACAACTTCGAAATTTCAGCCTATCAGCTTCAAAATTGCACTTGACCAAGTTCAAAACTAGGAAACATAATACCATGGATGACAAGCAGATGGTTATTAGTAAGAAAGAGAGGAAAATACCACAGGTTTCAGCAGTTCTTCTATAATTTCTTGAGCATGTCTCAGCCTGGTATCAACAATATTGGCAGGTAACTCGGCCTCGACCAAAATGTGAAGCGGTTCATTCAGATGCTCATAGCCTGGTCTTCCTCTCAGTTTTTCCTCCTACAATGTGAAAACACACTTAAGTGAGTTATTTACATCCAACAGCTCAAATTTAAAAATTGAGAATTTTCAGATTAACATGGCAATAAGTAATTCTACACTTACCGAGTTGAAGACTAAAAGCTGTAATCAGTTAGTATTCCAAAAAGAACAAGCAACTCTTACTTCAGAGGTTTAAGAAAGGGATAAAAACTATTTACAGCAATTAATATAGTCAAGGGCCAATGAAATGGTATCCAAATGGATATACACAAACAAAATATTGCAAATAGCATGAGCTCACAAAGCTAGAGATCTAATCCTTAAAAATGGCCACCCATTTCAAAGGCATATTTCATTTAATATTTTCATAACTTAAAGCATAAAAACATGAACAACAACCCAACCTACAAAGAATAATTCAGTTGAAATTTAGTCACCTTGCCAGGATCTTTTATCGAACCCTTCCCTCTGATATACACACGACAGCCTGTAGAAGCTTCCACTCGTTTCAATGAATTGCCTCTCGGACCCAACAAGCGGCCCACAAAATTAAACTGGAATAATCATATCAAACAGGTCAGTCTGACTAACAAAACATGTATAACATCAGCGGTTAAGAATTTGAAGATATCTTGGAGAAAACTTCACAGAAAGCTGAGATAGATCATCAGTCCTTTGCAATATGTAAAGGTTAATAGCAGGTGCTTTTCATGTAATAGCCGCTACCTATAGCACATAGCATATTTCCAAAAGTGGTCGGGAGAGTACTCCAGCAAGTAGCATCTATAGAATCTCATCACCCAATAACCATAAAATAGCAGAACTCAAAAAAAACAAAAAAGAACAAAAGGTGTTTGTGAGCTAGTTCATAGCACTTCAGACAAATCATGATAATCACACAGGTTACATGTTGGTTAGAAGAGGAAGGCGATATACGTAAATATGATATATGGTAAATAGATAAACCCTCTCAAATATCTACCATAAGACAGATGAAGGATATGGAATGACCATGTGCTACTCCATGTTTTTGAAAACCCTTTACATGCTAATCCAATGTTATTGAAAGAAATTCAAAAAGTAAGCAAATGAGCAAAAACAGTAACAGAATATAAGTTTCTAGATTTGACCTCTGGCACCAATAAAATGAAGCACCCTATCATTGCAAATCCTGCCTCACTCCAATTAAACCACATGCGGGTTTTGGGCTCATATAGCTCAAACAATTAAAGGCAAGGATTCCACTTTACAAGGTTACATTTTCTTTTTGAAATCAATATAAGGTTACATCTGAATAAAGACATAAAACATACATTAGGATAAGTGTCTACAGGAATCTCCAACCGCAAAATCTTCTTGACAATATATGAACTTGGGCTTGCAGGTGCACCTTGCCAATCCATTGTCATTCCTTGAGCCAAACGTAGTCTCTGTTAAAAGCAACAGGGTGTCTAGTAACAGTCAATTAATCATAACTAAAAGATCCAAACAAATCAAAATCCTCAAAGAAAGAAATTTAATATGTACACTCAATAAAAAAAGAAATTCATATGATTATAAGTAATAACATTAGTTTTAATAATATTTTAATAAAAAATGAGAAACTATTCACATTGAAAAAATTCATATGAATGCAATTTTGATTCTAAAATACTGTTGAACAAGCCAGCTGGGAAAACAAAAACATGACTCTGAAGTATTATAATTAGAACTACTATAACATTATCTTTAAATACCTTATCTTCTATTGAGATTTTCTTTTTAAATGGCAGAATATTATTAAAAAGGAAGAAGGCCAGAGCCCAGAAATACAAGCACCAAAGGGCCCAACAACTAAGAATAAAAATAAAAATAGAGTAAGAAGATGACATGCAGTAATTAATACATTTAGACAAAACACAACAAATTGTAATAGCCACAATTCGAGTTTGGAGTCTCTTCCTTGTGGTAAGGAAAAGTAATTTCACTGTTTTGGAAGATACTGTGTCTTAACATCTACAGCAGCTAGCTACTGACAATTAAGTCCTCCCACGGAATATACCAATCTCAAATCTAGTAAATTTGTCGAATCTGTTGATCAAACCAAATCTTTCATCACCAAAAACATGAAGAGAGATGGGAATGATATTAACATCAGCTTTCAACCACCATTATAACCGAATAAAAAAATTCAATAACAAAATAACAAAGTAAACAGAAAGATCTTGTACATGTACTTAAAAGGTGCAATTTTCCAGTTACCTCCTGAGGGAGGCCATTCCAGCTACCTAAAGTAGTTCCTCCAACATTTGGGATAAAGTTGGAAGATATAGAGCCTGGACTTGCTTGCTGCAACCGATCATAGTTTTCGAAACCTTGGTTGGAAACCAGATTAGAGACCCGTATAATCTCTGTCAAATGATAAGCGCAAACAGGAAAAAAACAGAAAACAAAGATATTAAAAATATGTTTTCAGGTAGAGAAACTGGTAAAGGGGAAAAATAGAAAAAGATATCAGAAGTCAAATACTGATAAAGGAATAAGATTAACAATGTCATGGTTTAAAGCAGTAAATTGTGTAGCCAACAGACTCCATAAATGTTTTTCAATTTAAGCTGATTGATCAGTTATTTAAAGTTTAAGCCCATGCTTGATTGGTTTCCCTCAGATTTTGTTTAAAACCCTATCTGTTACCTATTGAGTAGACCAAATCAGATAGAAGGTAATGTTCACAATTTAGACTCTAGGTGGCTGTTTCCAGGAAACAAAACAAATCATGCTTTTGTGCATCTATTGGCTGGGTTATGACAGGCACAAAAGTTTGCCTTTCATCAATTACAGACAGGGATTTGAAATTTTGCTCTGGAGCACAAAGGTTCATGTTTTGTCTAATATAGAGGGTGAGTTTTGGCACATTACTCTAGTGTACAAGAACTTCTCTTGCATCTCATATACTGTCATATAAGATAAAGGTAAAAAAATTTTATGGTTGCCTTTATATTACAGTGATTATCATACCTCGTCATGTTGCTAAATGAACTTTCTCTTCAATCACAAAAGAAAGAGGAGGAAAGGATTATCGGAATTTGGAATTTGTAAGTAAAACAAAGATAATGCAAGTCGGATCATGATCTACATTTGAGAAAAAAACCTCAAGATAAGCTCGACAGATCTCAAGAGTATTTGAAAGCAAAATTCAGTATAACTGTTTGATTGCACAGCACACTTAAGTAGACAAGAGTACCCATTACTTAACTGTAGTAGATGAAGCTCAATAGATAATTGCATACTAACAACAGAATTCCAGCGCAAGCCAAATATTTATGAACAGCAAAGTAAGCTCGTTAAACATAACAAAATACAACCGAGCACTAATGGCTTAGATGACTAATGTAACACGATATAGTAATACTCAAAACATTTTCTTTGGAGACCGTATAAGAGATAAAAACCGCCAATTCCATTTTGCAATCTGAGGATGTTATTAAAAAAAAACCCAAATCCAAAAACTCCACACAGGACATGACAACTTGCTAAAACCAGCGTACCCAGATCCGAAACGCATCCAGAAGTTGAGAACACTCACCCTGATTCAGCAAACGGCTGCATATAGGAAGAACCTGCATGAACGGCCCAAGCTTCTGATGTTCTGCTAACAGCTCTGCCAAGTACTGACTAAAAGAAAGAAGACCCAAATTTTCCAAACACCCAATTCAGTCAAACATGCACCAAGAATATGAAAAACCAAACACAACCCATGAAAGAAATGCAACTCTTCCGATATTCTTAAAGCAGTACCTATCGATGTCGGGCGTGTTCCGTATCTGTGGAGAAGCAGCTCTTGCAGGTGAGAAGGTGTGTGAGTATAAACCTGACATGTTTTCGAGATAGATAAAAAGGGTTTTGCAGAGAAGAAAAAAAGGAGAAGAAAAGGAGGGAGTCAAGAGAAGCTGTAAAGGCTCTCTGTTGGGTTGCAGAAAGGGAAGCGAATGAGGGGGACTCTTTCCCTTTCTACCCTCCAAACAAGAAAAAAGAAAAAGAAAAAAGAGAAAAACAAACAGCTACTACAGAAAAAAATAAAATAAAGAAGAAATTATGTAAAGATATGACTGGATTGATTTCTGCTCTCTCAAGGGTTTAAATAGGTATGGGGTTTTCTGCTCTGCAAAAGAGAGAGGGAGAGGGAGAGGGAGAGGGAGAGAGAGAGAGAAATACAGAGACGTGGGTGTGAGTGTGAATTTACAGTATGAAAGAGAACCGAGGCATGCAAAAGCGGCGGAATACAGCGGATTCCGAGTCAACACCGTGACAAATTCTTCTGGTCAGAGACGCGTAAGAGCCTCTTGTAGACCCCACAATGACTCTTGTGGTGTTAGAAAATGCAATGTGTGAGAGTGACAAATGGCTGAGCGAGCCACGAAGAGACAAAAACACAGCCAAGCCATGGGAAGAAAACCTTCAGGCCCTTGATACAATGAGAGGGGCTTTACAGTGAGATACACTTGAGAACTATTTAATGACTTCCATTTCTCTGTCTATAATTCATGCCTGACTTCAATGTGGTAGGCCCATACCTATATATAACCCTTTTTTCTATATGAGACAATGAAAATTATAAAATGAACCCTTTTTTTGAGAATTATGAGGCTTGTTATATTAAGGTAATTAGGCTTCTGTTTAGTTTAAATGAAAACCCTTTTTTTTTTTTTTTTTTTTTTTTTTTTTTTTTTTTTTGGGCATTAATTAGAAGCAAACTCTATAATTCTCTTCACAGCCTAACAATAAGTTTCCACAATGAGAATGTCCACACAAGGCAATTGCACTAAATACTACATTGTCTAACATCATAATGATCCAAAACATGTGCCTAAGAAGCATTATAATAATGAAAGTGCTTCTCATAGTTACCATGATCTTGTAAACTATCAATTGAAGCATTTCTCAATTTGGAATGAGATATGAAGAAGAAAACAGAAAAAATGGAAGAATCTTCTCATTGAGCCTGAATATGATTTTTTTTTTTTTTTTTTTTTTTTTTTTTTTTTTGTAATTGCCCATGAAGTAATAATATCCACAAACTAAGTGGATGTGACCAATATCCATGGTCATTGGTACTCTTTTCAACAAAGGAATTGGATTTCTCAATCTCTTTTACTTAATTATATTTACTAGTGAATTGGTTGAAAATATATAAACACCATTTTCAGGTTGAAAACTGACTGATAATCTTGCTATAAGTAACCTTACCATAAAAGGGTTATTGAGTTAGAATTCAAATTTGAGTTTAAAGATAATCTCTCACTTATCTCATCATACTTAAGATTACTCACTCTAGTGATTATCCAAATTGTATTCTAGAGATTAAAACTTACCCCACTCATGCAAACTACACTAAGATCACAAGACCCACCTCTTCTTGCATTATCACTCATGTGAACTCGTGAGTTTCTCTCTCTAAAGTAAAAAAAAAAAAAAAAAAAAAAAAAAAAAAAAAAAAAAATGGATAGAAAAAACCCAGCATAGGATTCCATTCAGGTCTACCAAAAAGCATAGGACAATGCACGTTGGGGCTCACATGAACAATGTGGAGGTTGCAACAAAGCATTTGGAGCCTCTCTATTATTAAATGGTACAAATCTCTGCATGTTCAATAATAAACTATCATAACTCCTGCTCCCTCACCTCAATATCTGCATTTCAAAAGACAAGAATAACTTGGAAAATGAAAAGAAAATAAATATATACAAATATCATACTGGGCCCCTTGTGACAGGTGTCGAACGCATAGTGGAGACGCTGATAAAACCCTAGAACCTTGGGAAAACATCTTATATTAGAAGGGACAAAAACCAGACCTACGTTGGAGTATTTAAAGGGGTTTTGTACCCTTGTGTGCACCATTTTATGTCTAGGATGGTAGTTTGTGAGGAAGAAGTAGATGCTGCAACTGACAGGGCAGGTGCTTGTCACTGTGGGGGGGAGGCACCCTTAAAAGAGATTCATAGTTTATTGATGTATTTTAAAAAACTGATATGGACCTAGTATATATATATCTTTCTTGACTGGGTGGATCTAAATTTTTATTTTGTTATTTAATTCGAATTAAATGACATGAAAAAATAAAAATTAAAAATTTTCTTTTTCATAGACAATAACAAGGGCATGATAAAATGTAGCATATTATGAGGAAAAAAAAAAAAAAAAAAAAAAAAACACGCAATCAGAGGCGCCGTTCCACGAAAAAAATGTTTTGGAAGTCATTGTGAACCACATGGAAATAAATATTCTTTGACAAAATATCAAAAAACTTGGAAGAGTACCTTCATTTTCTTCCAAGGAATCAAATAAAATGATTTTTGGAGTACCTCTCACTTCATTCACCAATGAAAATTCAATGATGTATTGTAGATCATTAAAACCATCACTTCATGCATTTATTTTTTATGTTTATTTGAGTTTTTATATTAATATTAAATATAAGGTATTCTTATAAATATAATAAAAGGATACATTCATGTTAATACTAAGACTTTTTCAAGATAGCAAATGTTGAGTGCTATATATATGGATCTAGTCATGTATATAATGAACATCATAAGACCTCAAAGAACTTCTTGCTGAATTTGAATACTTCACTGGTCTCAAGTTAAAAATTAACACACTTTGTTCTGGGATCATTGTGTTTCGAATCTCAAGAACCAATTGGCTGTGAGATAGATAAATGTGCAATCTCGCTGAAGTTCAAATAAGCACGATTTGGATTCAAGATACATAGTTTAAATGCAAGCAGAAGACAAAATTACAGGTTTTCAGTCATCATTTCTAAAAACGTATTTTGGCATACATTGAAGAAAACTGCCCCAGGAAAGTTGTCTGACACAAACGGTAGATAACTCTTATTATCATGCTACCAAGCTCCAAACAACAGGTCCTTGCTTCCTTCCTGAGGCATCAGAACAACAATGTGAGAAGTTGTGTAAAGAAGAATATTTGAAACCAAACGATATAAACCTTCTTAAAAGGGCATGTATAAACGGCAAACTTTGCTTTTTCAGTTCTTCATCTACTCAGGTAAGATATGAAATCAAATGATTTAGAAGGACATGCATAAAGTATGGATGGATTGTCCACGAGAAGAAATGTGGTGATTGTCAGTTGACTGGCGATACAATAAGTTGTATTTAGATTAGATTTAAGCTAAAATAAGAAAAAAATTGTTTAATTATGTCATATAATCTGCAGGTGTTTTTCTGACACTTGTTTCCAAAGGGACCAAGTAATAGACAACAAGAGCTGCCCCAACTCAATATATCTTTGGATGTCAGTTTCAACCTTATAAACCAATACAGAACACGAATTCGACCCCACAGGCACCAGATAGAGAACAACCACCCACTGAAGACAGAAAGGAAAGCTCACTTTTAAACTTCTCTTACAAGCCTCATAAGAAATACTGCTCCATATAAGTGCCACACTCAACTATACTGTAAGGTTCTCCAGATTTAGGTAGAGGATCATAGAGCCAAAGTGCCAGTTGAGAGCCAAAAATAGGAAACAGCATATTGTTGAATCAGGCACACTCATAGAGTCCTCATGCGGTCCTTTTGTTTTTCTTCCTTCAAATCTTTTGTCGTGGCTTACAAGATGAGGAAACAAACGCGACAATCAACCACTGGAGACAGACAGACAGAAAAGTCTCTTACTCTTCTTCTCTTCCAAATTTCACCCCAACTTCCAATCCATTCCGTGTTACACTTTACTCTATTTAGGTCAAGTGCCCGATGAGAGCTAAGCAAAGAAAACACCATATTGTTAGATCAAACTTGTGTAAGTCCGTTTGGCCTTTTTGTTCTTCTACCTTCAAATCTTTCCCTGTGGCTTCTACCCATTTAATTATCAGCCCTCTATTTTCATTCTTCTGTCAATTGAAATTAGAAATACCCTACTATTCATCAATCCCCTATGCTCAACAGTGCCATATCTTCTGATTACATAAAATACAACCTTTCCATTAAAGGGCTTTCATCTTTTTAAAGACTCACCAAAAAGCTGCAGGCAAGGACATGTCATTGACATAAACTTCTGTCTCAAGTCGAAAGGTACAAAAGCTTTTTGCTCTCTTCCCAAACCACAAGCAAAATATGGAGGTTTGCCCATCTTAAACAGTATTTAAGGGACAACACTTAGATGTAATATAACACTCACTATGGCAGCTTCTAGAAGATTTGAAAGCTTAAATCAACTTTTGCCTTCTGGTTATCCTCACTGGCAGTAGTGATCCCAGCAAGAATGGGATATGGTATAGAAAGACTCTCCAGAGATTATCTGGACACCAATAACCACACAAAGATTGGAACCTGCAGGGAGAAGGCTCACGCCAATTTGTTCTTCAAAACTCAAATTAGGACTCTAAACTGTAAAGAAAGAATTTTTGGCTTGTAACTCCCAACTAGAATTTAATTTAACTGCATAATTCATTCTATGGAAACATTTTGAAGGTGCATAGTTGGCAGACTTTATTAAAAATGTCAATTCCTGTCCCGTGAAAAACACTGAGCGAAAATTCTAAAAGGAGAATACCATAGAAAAGAACCCACCCTTGGAAATAAAATTTCTGTTTTGGAAAGGAGATTAACATGGGAATAGTTCACCTGACACACTACAAAGCTTGCAGTTCAGGTTGTCCACGATTTGTCCGGTATGGGCAGCTAGTTATTTTGAGAATTTATCCTTTGATTGTGCACCCAAGGAAGTGGGTGATATTGGGAGGTCACGGAATTTCCAAATAATCGCTCTCGGGGGCTGTGATCATATGCCAAACTATAGAGAAATGAGCATTTGGAAGCCACAATGAATATTTCAGTAGAGTCTCTATTTCAAACCATAGTGTCCAACCCACTCTCTTGCATGTATTTGTCATCCAGAAGGGCGAGGAAGTTTATGGCCTCGCTAGACTCTTCCTCTTAAAGCCTCTACGGTGATGCAGGTTCAAAAAGCAAAAAAGGCCTTAATCTTGGAGATGTCACTAGCCACAGCTAGTACTTACTATTCCTTAACTGAAAATTCTAAATGCCAATATCCGCAGAAAAAACAAAATTTTCTCCTGTCCCCTTCTACCATCTTGCAAACTCAAAACATCAGATCTCGAAATTCCTTGACCTCATCATATTGTCAGCATCAAAACCTCATTACCGCAGTCAACAGCACTGGTGTCTATCCAGAGGAATTTTACCACTTAAATTAAGACAGGAGAGATCCTTCTCTCTCACTACATTTAAACTGAGAACAAGTACTACATTGGGTATTTGATTCAACGGATAATGGTGCCACGTGGAGAGCATTTCAGTTTAGGGTTATGGGTTTACGTCTCCCTGACGTATTGTATATTCTGCGAGCAGAAAAATACATAGCGAAATAAAAGAATAGCAATAATCAGCTGATTAAGTTGAATAAAACGGCTTTTACCTAGGCTACAGAGAAGACAACAATCCATTCAATAATTATAGTAATTATAGGTTTTAGTCCAGTAATATATAACATTTTCAAACACGTAATAGCTCTCAAACACATTCAAGGGCAACAAATTCAGCCGTCGAGATTAAATGGGCCAAACAAATTCAGTCGTCGAGTACCTTCACCTCTCTACTGTATTAGCCCCTTAGTTCCCGACAAGGGAATTTCAGTAAGCACAATTCCACCTTTTCCCAACGCAGAAATCAAAACCCATCCAAAAGGAATACTGGGCAAAAGCGACACATGAAAACTGAAAAAAGGGAGTGAGAGAGAGAGAGAGAGAGAGAAAGTACCGACCTAATCTTGTTTACCGGAAATTATCTCCATGAGCTTCTTATCCCTCCTTTCCATCGCAACATCCCAAACATCATTCCCGATATGCTTCGGCTGAGATTGTCAAACAAAACACCAACGCAATCAAAAACTTAATATAGATAACAAGAAAAGAAGAAGATGTCTTCACCCTTTTTCCGTTTCGCCATCCCTACCCTGCCGTGAGCAGCCTTGTGGATCATACCCTGCGCATTACCCATTACGCAGAGCATCCCTGCGATGATTCCCAAAGGAAGAATCGCTTCCAACCAAAACATCTTCGATGAATCAAATTAAAGAAGCAAAGAACAAACTCGAAAAAATTGATTTTGGGAGAAATCTGTGGCGTCCGGACTCTCTCGATAGTGCAAAGCTTACCCACGATACGTCAAGCTCCAGAGAGCACCTCATATGTCCCAATTCCCAAATCTACCATTTTTAACGGGAACGGAGTCGTCAACGGACTTCCGAATACCGAATATCGTGACGAATAAAAAGGCCCATTTACTAATTGTCCGAGCCCAGTTTAAGTTCCCATTCAGGCCCGGCCCATAAAGTGCACTGTGTAGTCTCTTTTGTTAAACAAGGGGTTGGTGTAGAGAGCACAGAGTAATGGGAGACTTTAGAATTTTGACTATGATTAATTCAAAGCATATTTCTTAATATGAAGAAGAGAAAAAATAAAAAAAATAAAAAAAGAGCTTAGGCAATTAATCCACAGGTTGATTAAAAATAAGAAAGATAGCCTTAAATTAGAGAGAGTTTTAACCTGAAATCCATATTCATTCAGTAGTTATATGAATATAAATTAGAAAGAATTTAAAAAACCTTGTCATGGCACATTTTAATTAACCTAGAAACTATATATAATAATTCTGAAAACCACATCATGGGTTAGTTTGGTGTAATAGATAAGTTCAATGGCAAAAACCAGGCAGTACTCCACACCTCAAAAACCCTAAACCCTAAATGCTAAACCAGGAGTGGGCGCCGATCGGGTTTAGGTCAATTTAGGATTAGGTTAACTTAAGCTTATTATTGAACTTAATTGTCAACCTGAACTTGAACCATTTATTAAACAATCTGCAATCTCAACTTTAACCTAAGTACCCTAGAATGATTGAGCTACAATTAACTTATAGAAATATTAAAAAATTTAAAAATAAAAATGGAAAATAAAAATGTAATTAATTACTTGAAATTAAAGGATAAGTAAAAAATAAAAAATCATTACTAAATAATTTATTTTTATTACTTAAAGTTAACTAAATGCACAATTAATATTTGATCTCCTTTAAATTTAATATATCAAATAAAATTGTAATTAATTTTCTTAAACCCTATACTAGGTGCCTTCTTGAGAGTCAGATATATATATTTATACCTGGGGTTTTGTTCATCAGATATTCAGATCATAAAATCAAACATTTAGAATCTCATTGCTTAATTAGCTCTTATATATTCATTGCAATGGAAAAAAACAACAGGTACACATATGGGGGAATGAAGTATATATATATATATATATATATATATATATATCAACATTCATCTCAAATCCAGTATATAACATAAACATATTCGAAAATAAACCTAGAACATGAAGCTTCAATTCTGTATAAACAACAATATATTAAAACCATCACTGCATCAAAGACATCTATATCTGTCACTCCAGAAGATTAAGCCCGCCCGGACTGGAGTACTACTTCAAATTAACTTCTTCTTCTTCATTAATCCCTCGATAGCTTTTCCGAATTCTTTCAAATCATTCTTTCTCTTCTGCCGCATGAAGCACGTCGCAGAACAAAAAGCTTTATCACTGCATCAATGGAGATCGAAAACATTCACAAGTCATATACATATTGAATCCAATCAATGACAAAAATATATATATATAAACCCACCTGGGTATGTTTGATAACACAAATTACTTCACTCTTCTACGTAGAGATCGAAGAAAGACGTACGCTTTTAATTAACGAAAGCAGAAGCTTTTTCATCCATGCAAATGATATATTAAAACGATCAAGAGAGACCGTATATATGCAAAGAGAAATGAACTCACCTGTACATGAAAATGAGGGAATGACTCTCGTTGTCACGGCCACACTGGGAGCAGATTTTGAGAAAGGAATCGGGAATCTTCCCAACATTACAATCCTCTGGCTCAATGGAAAACACTACTCCTGCCATTGTTGAAATCACAAGAAGCACAGAGATCATATATATATCGAAGAACAGTAGTACTGCAGGTTATATATATATATATATAGTACTGGTGGGTGCTGATGGGGATGGCGACTCCTTGGTGCTATATACAAGGAAGAGACCAATTAAATTCCTACTGTGAGTAATTACGATATTAATGCAAGAGTAATTAGATTCGGGTATTAAGGAGAAATTACTTCCATCGGAGGATGAATATTCATTTGGTTTCTGGTTTAAGAAAGTCTCGTACGTCGATCGCTTAAGCAGAAGACGACTGTTGAGTTTTTCCAAATTAGCCGATCGGGTAGGCTTTCACATGCATGTAAGTTTAATTAGTAATTTTCATATCAAATACGGGATTATATTTTCTAATTAATATTTCTGGACATGCATAATGATTTAATTAAGTCATAACTGCAATATATCTATTTCATTTTTCAATAACATAAAGTAATGATTTAAAATTTTGTGTGTTTTTTATATTTAATTTATTTTTATTAAATTTTTTTTTTTTTTTTTTTAGATTTTATGCATGCATACATTTTATTCAATATAAAGTAAGTTTTTTTTTTTTTTTTGTTTGCAATAAATGGAGGAAACAAAAGTTGGGGTAAAGCCAATATTAATTGGCTGGACTTGAGTCTAGCCTTTTTTTCCCTCATTCATTATATTTTATTAAATATCAGTACTTTAATCACTTTCAGTTATTTTTATTGTCTGACAAATATATTATTAATTTGTAATACCAAATTATATTGATTATTTTATTAGCTTCCACCGAAATTTTACTTTAATTTATTATTAAATATTATTTAGTGCATTACAGTAGCAATTTATCTCAATTTATTAATAAAAAAAAAAATAAAATAGTAAAATATATACAATCAAAATACGTCAAAATATTAAATAAATGAAAATTTTAAAATCATTAAATTAACTCAGCTTTACTTGTGGTGAAAATTAAAATTAAAAACGTCTTACCAACCTTTCATGGGTACGGACATATTAATTAATTAGTTCATATATATTCAAGTTTATGAACTTATATCTAACAATTTAAAATTTGTATTGTAATAGTTTCCAATAGGCCGGTCACAACTTAATTACAAGAAGAAATATTAACATTTCTGTAAAATTAAAGAAAATTGAAAAGATATATTGGTACAGGTATATTAATTATTTATATATATAGTTATATATGCTGGGGGTGATCAATCGACTTCTTCAGAAGTGCTGTTTCTTCTTCATTAATCTCTCAATTGCTTTTCCGAAGTCTTTTGTATCATTCTCCCTCATCTGCCGAAGGAAGCAAGTCGAAGTGCAAAAGGCTCTATCACTGCAAAAGAAAAGAAAAGGAATATTAATTCCTCATACACACAGTGAGAATATTCAAAACCGGCCAGAAACTAAATCTCAAGGTCATGAATATCAATCTCCATTAATTCGATCTGGGTTTGTTCACCACGACGAGTCTGTTCATGCTAAAAATATCATAATTAAGACCCAGTAATGTTGGAAACCCTGCTGAGTTAACTCACCTGTACATGTAAACATAAGCAGAATCCTCGTTTATGTTGTGGCTGCAATAGAAGCAGCGTTTCAGATAGGAATCCA
Source organism: Aristolochia fimbriata (assembly GCA_019845555.1). Taxonomy (NCBI): domain Eukaryota; kingdom Viridiplantae; phylum Streptophyta; class Magnoliopsida; order Piperales; family Aristolochiaceae; genus Aristolochia; species Aristolochia fimbriata. Next base: position 844,226 of record CM034082.1, read on the forward strand.
AAAGCTTCCGATCATCGAAATTTTCCGGTTCTTCGACGGAAAACATAATTGGCGGCATTGTTGAAGCTTGAAGAAGACGCGATACAGATTGACAATTCGTGGGAAGTATATACTATATATATATAAAGAAGTAGTAGAGTACTGATTGGTTAGGAAAAGGGACTTCAGATTAGAAGTGGGAATCGATCGAACTAACTAACGTTCCTTTTAAAAGAAGAGTCTGTGGGTCGCCATTGATGAGGTTCCGGTTTTAGCAGGTCGAGTGCAGTTAGGAGTCTCGTCAGTTCGGCGAAGAAGCTAGACGATCACGTGAAGCCGGTTGACTTTTCTACAGGAATAAAGGTGGCAGAGTTGACCCACGTCTATCCTTAAGAGGAAGAGTCAAAGTTTTTTTAAGGTTTTGACTTAAAAAGCTTGGTTTATAACCTCCTTCCTAAACCCCACTAATATAATTCATTAATTTGTTTTCTTCTCTACTTTCTCAAAGATATAAATGAAACAAAAGGTTGACACGGTGGGGTCTAATTATAATGAATATGAAGGCTAACTAAATTATATTGTATTATTGATTTTAAAAATAAAAGTAATTACGAAAATTAGAAGGAAGTAGCAATTTTTGTAAGTATGTATACCGCTAATGGAGTCAATATATATATATGATGCATGGTGGTAGATATATATATATATGTATATGTATATAACAGAAGATTAATATATAGGGATGGCGTATCCTAGCTAGTAGCTTAATTCTTATTTAGATAATAATATTAAATAATAATAATAATAATAATAATAATAATAATAAGAGTGGATAAAAAACCCCACTAGTTCTTTGGAAGAAGGGTTTTTTTTTTTTTTTTTTTTTTTTTGCCTTCGATTCCTAATTGATTGTAAAGTAAGCTTCTCTTTTCATGGATCACAATTAAAATAATCAAAAAATAATGTAGAAATTAAAAGCAGCCACCAACCCCTAAAATATATAAACCTAAAAGTAATCAACAATATAATATTGTTCAAAAGTACATTCAAACTATAACTACTAATTAATAATCACTCACTCTAGGCAAATTAAAGGTTTTAAATAGCAAAATGACGCAAAACAAAAGGATCGAGTATTAAGCTGTAGCGCCAAAGCATGCATCTTCCCATCTTATTAATTATATATTCTCAAGAAACCGAAGAAAACCAAAAAAAAGAGTCATGCTTCAAGAAATCTGGGAGACTCTAACGGGCATTCTTCTTTTCAAGTGTGGGGTAGGAAAGTTGTCGATGTAATCCTCTTCGGCCACCCACCTACCACAATAACAATAATAATAATCTTGAATACTATATAAATTAATTAAGTACTTGCATGGCATATACTCCTTAAGAATGAAACTGATGTTAAGGAATTTAATTTGGTAATAATTAATTTGTTACCTTTGGTTTGTGATCAGATGATGCAGAAAAACGGAGGCTTCCAACCTTGAAAGCTCAAGGCCTGGACAGAGCCTATGCCCACTACCAAAGGGTATGAAGTTGTTGGAGTACATCTTCGTTTCGTTTTTCTGTCAATCATTTCATCAAACACTTAGTATTTGAATTAATCCAATTTCGTCTTGGGGTTGTTCGTTAACTTGCCCCAAAGGCAGTAGTACTCACGGAGAAAGAAAAGAAAAACACTTACTTTCCACCTCCAAGGATTGAAATCATAAGGGTGTTCATGGTTTTCTTCATCCAAATGGACTGCACTTATAGAGATCAGGACACGACAGCCTTCAGGGAATAAATAACCTACACACACACACACACACAATAAAATAAAAAAAATAAAAAAAAAAAAAAAAAAAAAAAAAAAAAAATCAGTTGAAAGGAGAAAAAACTAAACTAAACTTAAAAGTAATATGTGGGTGCAAATTATATATTAAATAATGTTTTCCCTATTTTTTGGAATTACTAATTCATCTTGAAATTTAAATAAACCAAAATATTTAAAATAATAAATTTACAGAAATCATTTAAAAGGAGATTTAAAAGATAGTACCGTTTATGTTAACATCTTTGAGGGCTTTCCTCCAAACGGCCAAAGTAAGATTACCCAACCTCAGGGTTTCATTTATGACCTGAAATAATCAGAAAAAATATGTATAAAATAATAATATAAGAATTTTTCATTGAATTAATTCTTCGTTAATTAGATCAAAAGGTGAACTCACATTTTGAGTGAATCCCAATGACATATAATCTGTCCATTCATATTCTTCACCAAGATGGATTTTCCTCTTCTTCAACTCCATATTCTCCTCCTAATTAAATTAGAAGCAAGTTTATATATAATTCCCTGTAGCTCTTTCAAATATAAATAATTAATAATAAATAAATTTATATATAATTCCCTCCTTCCAATAAGATATATAAATATATATATATATATATATATATATATATATATATATATATATATATATATATATGTGTGTGTGTGTGTGTGTGTGTGTGTATGAACATATATATATACCTGTAGCTCTTTCAAAGCAAGAGGAGAATCACTGAGATACTTGACAGCAAGACTGAGGAGGCCAGGCACTGTGCCTTCTCCAGGCATCATCATCTCTATAATGTTTCCGCATATAAACTCTCTAGGCAATTCCCCATCTTTCTTGGACTCTATTTCATTCAGTAGCATGTCTATAACATCTTTCATCTCCCCAGTAGTGTTTGGTAATTTCTGCAACCTCTCCTTGATAATCCCATCCACAAGCTGCTTCATCCTCTCCCTCGCCTTGAAAAAAAATCATAATCAGTTTACATTATTAATTAATTTGTTTTCGCCCTAATTACTCAATCTAATTCTTACTCTAATTATGATATAGTTAAACATTAATTGAGATAATATGGACGTGTAAGAAAAGGAAGAAAGATTAGAGAAAAACCTTGAGAGCGTAATACACAGTTGTTCCAGGCAGATTGAGTGGAACAGAAACAAGACCCTCAGTGAATAACTGGAAATCCTTGAACAACCGGTCCATCTCTTCACCGGGGCCCAGTCCCATTAACACCCGAACCAAGGCTTGAAAAGCTATCTGTCGACATTAATTAATTCAAACAATTAAGAACGTAAAAATGTAACTTAAAAATACAGTCCGTATATATAAACGTTAATGAAGCCAGCAGAAATCGTTGTTTTACATTGATTTCATCTAATAAATGCCATACTAAATCATGTACTGTAATGTAATTGATTATTAATTAGTACTGATTACTAACTTAAATAAACTATTTTTTAATAAAAGTATGACCAACCCATATTAATTTTCTTTTTGTTAAATTCATTCTGAAGAAAAAAACGAAAAAAAGAAAAAAGAAAAACAGACCTTTTGGGCTTCATCTTGGATAAGTACAACCTGACCTTCCTTCCATCCTTTCATGGAAAGAGTGAGCATGTCTTTGATCTCTCTAGAGACCTGAGATTTCACCCCAGGAGACTTGAAGAAGCGTCCGAGGAGGGCATGGACCCTCTTGTGCGTACTCCCGTGTATTCTCAATATGGAGTTCTCTCCCAGAAGTAAAGAGAGTGATCTCGGGTAGGAAGGCACGAAGCTTACATTATCCTGCAGAATCGCTTTGTTTACCCCGGCGTCCGTGGAGACGATGATCCGTGTGCCCAGTAAGTGGGATTTGAACACCTTCCCGTATCTGCACAATATATTAAACGAAAGAAATCAAGGTTCAGAGAATATTAAAGATCACAGTACTCTGCATGCAAACAGAGATAAACACTTCGTGCCATGCAAATCGATCGAACCCGGGTCGAATCAAAATACTACCATATTGATCAGTACTACTTACAGTGCCCTTCTCTTCTGCATGAAGGATATAGGGTTGGAAGAACGAGTAGAGGCAACGAAATCAAGAGTTTCTCCAATCAAGGGCCAGCCTGAGGACCCTTTGGGAATCTGATCCCTTCTCTCTTTCTGCGATGATCTCCTCCAAAACCACAAGACCAGCAGGAAGCTCAGAAAGCCAGACCAAAGAAGCGACACACAGTCCATGATCGATCTCTGCCACACCCACAAACCAAACCCAGTTCTGATCAGAAACTATACCTCTTCCCCCAACGCCAGAAAATTAAATTAAAAGAAGAAGTTTCATGGAGATGGAATTAAGATACATGGATTCTGAGTATCTGCAGCCAGTCCTTGCAATAAATGGCAGTTTCCACTTGGTAACTAAAATTGCGCCACGCTTATATACTCACCTCGATCTTCTCTGAACAAAGGCAGAAGAAAAGAAATTAATAATAACAGTAATAAAAAAAGCAGTAGTTTCTGAGGGCGCCGGAATTTTCAGGCTATGCATACTCTTGGGTTTACTTCTCCCTGTCTTGTCTCTGTCTTTAAAGAGAGATGACGGCCTAAACCTATCTTAGCAGGCTCTCACAGTCGTATGAGCAGAAGTAGCCGTGGAGGAATAATAAAGAGATCTAGACCTTTGAAACAATAAATGACCAGGACCTTCTCCTTCCTCTTACGCTCTTACGCTCTCACCATCTTTAATGTGCCTAATAAATGTCGGCTCCGTGGCCATATCATCCTTGAGGGGTTGTTTGAGTACTATTAATCTTCCAATTAATTAAAAGTACAATATGTTCTGTACGTATTATTAAGTGTCTAACCATGGTTGATTATAACCTTAATTGGTCGTTATGTTTATAACTAATTAACAATACGTAATTTTTTAGAGTAAATGATTTAATTTATTGGTCCCCAAATACACATCTTAAATAAGTGTACGTACCCATTTCATAATTAATTCTTCCAGACTATACAATGGACCACTTGATCAGGTCCTTGTTGCAGCCATGCAGATAGGGTTAGGGTACACCCTAATGGCCAGAAAAATTATCTGACTGTGGTCCCAATGAAGAAAGTCATGTAGTGGTCAGTCTTTAATGAAGAAAACAAGGCTAACCCTTCAAAAAATTAAAAAAAAAAAAGATACAAAAAGTTATTTTATTAAATCGATTTATTTAATCATTTTTATTGTATTATAAATTCATAATTAATTAATTTTGTTGCTTGTATTAAACTTTACTTTTAATTCATATATTTATTTAGTTATGTTAATATATTGATTAATTATTAGACCTTTATGATGAAAACCTTCATTATTTGATTTATATTTCATTTTCAAAAGGTTATATATATTCTTGGTGGATAACTGAAACTATTAATGTTCAAGGAAACACAATTTTTACTTCTGAAATTTCAATCTACGTACACAACTTTTAAGTCGATCTGCTGACTGACGATGAGAGAGAAATATTATAGAGGTAGAAGGAGAGATGATCAACTATACATTAGAAAACCAGATAAACAAACTTAATTACCAGCTCGAAGGCTAGCTAATGTTGTGGCCAATTACGTACTTCCAAATGGTGTTGGAGAGATTAGAAAATATGTACCCAGGCATGAAACGGAAAAAAAGAATTAATCCGATCTAAAGGGAAGATATATATATATATATATATATATATATATATATATATATAGAAAAGAGAGAGAAAATAAAGAAGAGAAGCACTGGAGAACTCACACTTAATTAATTTGCACTACCTGATGAAACTGGAGAATCAATGCATGCAGAGGTTACAGAGGGAGGTAAAATGCACAGCCGGGAGCAACGTACATTTGGACGATATATGCTACAGCAGGGATTCAAAGGAAAGAAGATGCAATTTAGAAGCCACTGGTTTGTTGTTCTAGGAAAGAAGAAACGTCGCGCGGGCTGGGGGCATAATATAGCGAGATTTATGTTTGTTTACTAAAATCCTGCTTTTCTCTAAATTCTGGTAATGTTTATAAGATGACTATTAATTGTCACCGTCAATTTAGGGAGAGGGTTGTAACTTTTTCCATTTACGGACCTCTATGTATGGCAATGATTCAACACCAAAGGACTGCAACTATATTTCAAGGCTAAACAAATTCTTTCTAACAGATCATAGCTAGAAGTGGGCAGTTCTTTCTTCTTTTTGCTTACCCACATAAAAAAAAGTATCAAATAGTATCAAACTAATAAGCTTTTAACTAAATTAAGAGTTAGAAAGTCGGTACTCTTGAACTACTTACAGAGAAATTAATCCTAGCTCTCTATATATGATGATATTAACAGTATCAAAATCAGCTGTAATTCACTTGAGAATCAAACAAACCCAGTTCCATCCATCAAGCCAAGATATTGAACTGAACTTCTGCCAACCGTTTGTGTAATTTGACTGAATTCAGGGAACATATTCGTTTTCAAGTACTGGTTGGGTCCGGATTCCGGTTGCCATGGGGAGAACACTCTTCCCCACTGTGGCCTTCCTCAGTGCCTCCCCTGTTTCTGCTTCTTGTTCCATCTCTGTTATCCTCTGCTTCTGCAACCTTCTGACTGCCCAAGTCATGGCTAGAACCAAGGCAGCCACCCCCAGTAGCACCCCACCCAGCACCCACGCGAACTTCCACGGTCTCGAATTCGCCTTCTGATCATCCTCCGATCGAAAATGCCCATCGCCCCGAGGCGGTATCGGCGGTAACGGCGGGGAAGGCGGCAGCCTTTCTTCGGGCGCCTTCCTCGTAGAGTTCACTACAATGGAGAAATGCCCATGAGTAGATGTAGCACAGACGTGTCTAGAGACCATGTCTGTGAATTCAGCAACACCATTCAAGCCAAATCTCACACACTTCTGATCATGTCCCCTTCCTGTGGCAGTTTTGACACCTGAGAATCTGATCAAAATGGGTTCATGGGAGGCATTTATGTGGAGTTCCCTCAGGTTTGTTGCAGACAGATTGTCCCCATCATATGCCAGCAGGCCAAGAACAGGGGTGAGGAAGTGATAACCTGCAGGGAGATCGTAGTAGGAAGAAGACCAGTTACCTAGATTCTGATAAACCAGGACGAGCCTCTTGACATGGGGTTGCTCAACGAGGCCGGTGGGGATTTTGAACTCCCTGTACTTGATCCCTCCTGTCCTCAACCTCCCACTTCTGAGCCTCACTGCAGCCAACTTCACCCCTGTGAAGTTTGAAGGAATTTGAGCATCGAACTGGATCTCATTCCTCGGATGAACAAATGCTCCATATGCATACTTCTGCAGGAGCAAGTCCAGAGCTCTGGCAGGCAATATTGTTGAAGTATTCAGAGATTCTGCTCTGCTTCTGGAGACCCAAAATGCTATACACAAGATTGCATGAAACAGAAGAAACCCACGAAGGCAATCCATCCCAAAATGCTATACGCAAGATCGAATTAAACCAGATTCTTCTCCCTCATTTATGAGAGCAAGGAAGATCATTTTCTGAAACAGATTGAAACAGATATTAATTAAACTGGAGAAGCTATAGGATATCAAATTAATTCAGGTATCCAATGTCTAGCTTGGGAAGGATAGTGGGAGACAGAGGTGGGTCCTGTCTCCCTGCACGTTTGCCCCTGGCTGCTCTGCATGCGCAGCAGCTCTGGAGGTTAATTTCTCTATTTCTCTGAATCTCTTTGCTTTTTAGCTAACCAAAGCAGCCTGATAATGCCTATGCCTCCCCCCCCATATCTAAAGATTAAGAAATATTCTCTATGTTGCTTTATTCTCTCTATGATCATCACTAGACATCATAAGAACAGGATCACCGAGGCACAAAGTGTCAACCTGACCCATTAGCTCATGAAGGAACGAAAAGATAAATTACTTTTCACAACATCTTTTTTTTTTTTTTTTTTTTAAAAAAAACCCTTCTATTAACAAGGATGTTTTAATTAGTCTTATGAAAATAAAGACATCAATAAAAAGCAAACAATTTTACATAATTAATGAACATGTTCACATATCTTTTTTATGGACTTAAAATTTATATTTGAATGATTTCCGTTTCGCGGAAAAGAAGTGTTTTTGCATGGTTCATTTTTGCGCTCAAAGACGTCGAAAAGAAATATATATATTGGATGGTTTTATTCACTTGGAGAATAGAAGATCAATATTTTGGATACAAAGTTGGGATGGAAAGTGATCAGGGACATACTTATTCCATGCAATTATATATGAAGACAAGCTTTGAAGGGTTTGAAATTATAAGGAAGCATTAATGAGTACTTGCAATTCTTGAAATAGAAGGTTTCTATCTCCAACATTTGATCCATCTTACTTGCCATCTCTCTATTTATTTTTCACTATGTACGTCCTTTCTTAATTATGTCTATGAAAATATTGCATTTGAAGTACTTAGCTTTATATATATTTATTTATTTTCAAGGATGATATCTCCCTCCATATATATATAAGAGCTAGAAAAACCATGCATAATAACCATGTATATATAACAGAATAGACCAAAAAAAGCTTTCCTCGGAGAAAGAAAGATATGAAAAATTAAATTAAAAAATGTATAATAATAGTACAAATAAATTTGAAAATAAATTTTATAATGCAAATTTTATAAAAATTATTATTTACATTAAAAAATATGTATATTATTATAGTTCATTAGAAGTTTAACTTAAAGTCTTAATTAAACCAACTTTTTTTTTTTTTTTTTTTTTTTTTTCTTTCTTGAAGATTTACGAACAAAAAATAATATATAAGAGGGACAAGACCTCATTGGCTATATATGTTTGGATCCTCAGTAAGAGATCGATTTTAACAAATAATACCACATAATTAAAGTTCAATTTTGGATGTGAGATTATTTCCCGACCTAGCAAAGACATTGTGAAGTATACATGATAAAGAGGAAGGAAGAAAGCACAAGCATGAATAAGGAGATACATTTGAACAAATAATACTTATCAAATTTAGTAGTAAAGATATATATGAATACCATGAAAAAAGCTACTTTAGAAATTAAAGCAGCTAGTTAGCTTTGAAAACTAAGGAATCAATCTCTTCTTCATTAATTCACATGGTAAACTAATTAGACAATATATGCCACAAAAGTGAGATAGATACATGAATAAAAAAAATATAAGAAGAGGGCATGCATGGACTGGACTTCCTTCTCTTTTTTGCCTCTTTCGTTAGTTCCTACAATATTATGCAACTCGGACTCCACTCAGGTACAACCGAGTCAGATCGGCTGACTTGGTCTCGCACTCGGCCAAAATCGGTCCAGAGTTGAAAAAGGATAAGCCCTTACAAGATCAGGGGGCGAGTAGCTCTATCCTATTTGAACTGGAGAACTTATAAAGAACTTGACCGAGTTTTCGCATCCAACCCAACCGAGTCACACAACCATGGTCAATCTCGATCCAAAGAGCCGACATGCAGTAGTGACATATGATAGATCAACTTTCTTTCATATCTACTTTTACTTTTCAAAAAAGAAGTGCGTGTCAGTTTACATGATAAATCAATTATATATGAACCATATATATATATATATATATATATATATATATATATATATATATATATATATATATATATATATATATATATATATATATATATATATATATATATATGCAGCTTTAATTTCTGACTTCTCTTTCTTTTCCTCGATCCTCTCTATATATATATTGAGCTTCAAAGATCTCCATTTTGCTAGTAATTTCAATCTCTTGATATATCATGGGTTTCGGTTGGAAATCATATATAGGCCGTCAGTTGCAGCTTCTTCAATTTTTTTTACACCTCGATAATCATCTTCATCGTCTTGATCATGACCCTCCAGCCATCAGAGGCAGTAGAGTCTCTTCTTGAATATATTGTTCTTAATTTCCTTGAATAGTTCCTTGACCATGACCCTGCAGGTTCTTCTATTTCTTTTCCTCCTCTCATATATACAATAAGCTAGTACAAAATCGTATACAATGGCCGGAACGGGCGGAGATAAGGGGAGCAAGGGGGGGCCATGGCCCCCCCAAATATTTTCCAAACCCTTATATAGGGTTAGGTATATAAGTCCTCCCACTCACACCCATTTTAAATTAAATATGAGGAGAGAGAAAGAGAGGAAATGGGAGAGAGAGAGAGAGAGGAAATAAGAGTGAGAGGGAATGAGAGACAAAGGGAGGAAATGAGAGAGAGAGAAAGAGAGGAAATGAGAGAGAAAAAGAGAGGAAATGAGAGAGAAAAAGAGAGGAAATGAGAGAGAAAAAGAGAGGAAATGAGAGAGAAAAAGAGAGGAAATGAGAAAGAAAGAGAGGAAATGAGTAAGAGAGAGAAATGAGAAAGAAAGAAAATGATATATTATTATTATTATTTTATCCATATTATATTACATACATTAAGTCCCATATTATTATATATATTACATATTGTCCCATATTATATATTATTATTTGTCCATATTATTATTATATTATTATTTATTATTATTTAAATTATTATATTATTATGTCCATTACATATATTATATATTAAGTATTATTATTATTAAGTTACATATTATTATTATTAGGTCCATATATTATTATTATTATTAAGTCCATATATTATTATTATTATATTATTATTACATTATTATTATTATTATTATACATATTGTCCCATATTTTACCATATTATTATTATTATTGTCCATGTCCATATTATTATTTTATTATTACGTCCATATTAAGTTATTATATTTTATCCATATTACATTTTCATTAAGTCTATTAAAATACGTCATATTTTTCCATATTCCATATTATTATCAGTCCTTATGTCCAATATTTATTATTATTTTTGTCCATATATTATTGTTTAATAAGTCCATATTATTTTTCCAAGTCCATTTATCCATTATTATTATTATTATTATTATTATTTGTCCCCATATTATTATTGTCCATTCCATATTATTATTGTCCATTCCATATATTACATATATATTAAGTCCATTGTCCATATTATTATATTATTTATTATATATCCATATTACATATTATTATTATTATTATTATTATTATCCATATTCCATATTATTAAGTTATATTATTATTATTATTATTATATTTCCCATATTATTATTATTATTATTATTCCATATTATTATTATTATTATTATTATTATTTCCATATATTAATATTATTATTATTATTATTATTATTTTTGTCCATATTATTATTATTATTATTATTATTATATTATTATTTATTATTATTATTATTATTATATTCCATTATTACATATTATTATTATGTCCATATTATTATTATTATTATTATTATTATTATTATATTACGTCCATATTATTATTATTATTATTATTATTATTCCATATCCATATAAAACATTATTTTGTCCATATATTATGATTATTATTATGCTTATTTGTCCATTATTATTGCCATATTTAAGTCCATATTAATCATTATTTATTGTCCATATTAACGCTTACCATTTGTCCATATTATTCCATATTTCATATTACGTCATTGTTAAAACCATATTTATTTAAATAGTATTCCATCAATTATGTCCATATTATATTATGTTATTATATATTATTATTTTTGTCCATATATTTATATATATAAGTCATATAGCATATATATTAAAACCAAAAAAGAGCAAAGAGAGAGAGCAAATGAGAGAGAGAAAGAGAAAGAGAGAGATAAAGAGAGAGAGCAAATGAGAGAGAGAGAGAGAGACAGACAGACAGAGAGAGACAGAGAGACAGAGAGACAGAGAGAGAGAGAAAAAATATAGAGAGAGAGAGAGGGAGGGAGTGAGAGAGAGAACAAGAGAGAGAAATAGAGCAAATGAGAGAGTGAGAGAGAGATCTAGAGTACATATATATTATGTATATATATGCCATTTACTTTTTGGTGTGCCCCCCCCCCAAGAAATTTTTCCTGGCTCTGCCACTCAATGGGGATCTATCTTGCTTGAAAGAACTAACCATGTTGTAGTTCTCTCCTTGAATTGTTGAATGCTATGCATAATCGTCTTAATGGCAAGTTGCCCCGACTTTATAGCAAGGAATTCTTCCACAGGCTATAAGTACTATTTCGTCTATCTTCTAATTAATTATCTGCTGCATGACTAAGATTAATCAACAATATATAGTTCAAAAACATTCAAAATATAATATGGCTACTAATAATCAGTCTTCGCAAATGTTTTGAAGAGCATAATGATGCAAAAGAAATTGAGTTTTAAGCTGCATGCAGCTAAGCATCTTGCCAGCTTACTAATTATTTCAAAAGGCTCATGAAGAAATTAAAAAGAGAGAGTCATCAAGAAATGGGGGAGATTCTAATGGGCATTCTTCTTTTCAAGTGCACGTTGGGGAAGTTGTCAATGTAATCCTCCTCAGCCACCCACCTAGCATAATTAATGTACAAAAATAATAATATTAAGTTGCATGCATGGCATCCTTAATCGAGAATGAAACTTAATTATGTTAAGGATCAAATTTGATTGGGCTTGTTACCTTTGGTTTGTGACCAGATGATGCAGAAAAACGGAAGCTGCCAACCTTGCGAGATCATAACCAGGACAGAGTCTACCCCCACTACCAAAGGGTATGAAGTTGTTGGAATACATCTTCACTTCGTTTTTCTATCAAGCATTTTATCAAACACTTAGTACCTGAAAGCTCCTTTAACTTGTCCAAAAGTACTGATCAATGGAGAAAGAAAAGAAAAACACTAATGAATTACCTTCCACCTCCAAGGATTGAAATCATAAGGGTGTTCATAGTTTTCTTCATTCAAATGGACTGAACCTATACAGGTCAGGACACAGCTGCCCTCAGGGAATAAATAACCTACAAACCAAAAAACAAAAAAAATAAAAAGAATCACTAGAAAGGAGGAAAACAAAACTTAAACCAAAATTTTCAGAAATTATTTAAAAGAGATTTAAAAGATGATACCGTCTATGTTAACATCTTTGAGGGTTTTCCTCCAAGTGGCCAAAATAAGATTACCCAACCTCAGGCTTTCACTTATGACCTGAAATAATCAGAAAATAATATTGTATAAAATAATAGTATAAGAATTTTTAATTGAATTCATTGTTAATATATAATTAGTCGAGTGAATTCATGAACTCACATATTGAGTGAATTCCAATGACATATAATCTGCCCATTCATATTCTTCACCCTCATGGATTTTTCTCTTCTTCAGCTCCATATTCTCCTCCTAATTAATTAGAAGCAAATTAAAACACCCAGTAAATTGTACTTAATTAAAAAAAAAAAAAAAAAAAAAAAAAAAAAAAGTTGGACGAAAAAGTTCATATATTTCATGACGCAAAAACTCTTAAATTAGTTATGATATATATAAGCATAGATCTACAAATAATTCCATGCTGCATGTTTCAATAATAATATGCACAAATGTAAATCACTAATTATTCGCGCGCGTAAATTATATATTATATATAGTGCATGCTTAATTACATGTTTTTGTATATATATACATATATCAAAGGAAGAGTTATATATACCTAATAGAATAGAACCTAGAAAATGCACACAAAAAATTATTAATATTGTGGAATTAATAGCCATATATAACTAGTTTAAAACTCAAGAGATCGTACCTTCATGCGGGATTAATTTGAAGCGTAAATATGTAAGAAATCAACTCATGTAAAAATAACCAAAACATGAGAAATTTCATAATAACTAAAATAAATAAATAAATAAAAACTTCTTCTTCCAATAAGATATATATACATACCAGTAGCTCCTTCAAAGCAAGAGGAGAATCACTGAGATGCTTGACAGCAAGAGTGAAGAGTGTAGGCATTGTGCTTTCTCCAGGCATCATCATCTCTATAATGTTTCCACATATAAAGTCTGCAGTCAATTCCCCATCTTTCTTGGACTCTATTTCATTCAGTAGCATGTCTATAACATCTTTCATCTCCCCAGTAGTGTTTGGTAATTTCTTCATCCTCTCTTTGATAATCTCATCCACAAACAGTTTTATGCTCTCCCTCGCCTTGGAAAAAAATCATAAATTAACTTTAATGATTTGTTTTCAGCCTAATATTACTGACTTCGATTTTTTGAAAGTCCTAATTTTTAATTTTTCTCATTACTCTAATTATGATATTGTTAAATAAGATAATTTAAATTAGAGTAATGAAAAACCGGTCCACCTTCATAGCATAATACATTTTTGTTCCAGGCAGATTGACTGGAACAGAAACATGGCCCTCAGCGAATATCTTGAATTCCTTGAACAACCGGTCCACCTCTTCACCGGGGCCCAGTCCCAGTAACACCCGAATCAAGACTTGAAAAGTTATCTGTAATTAATTAATTCAAACAAGATTAACGTAAAAATGTAACTTAAAAATACAGTTAATTAATTAATGAAGCCCAGCAAAAGTCGTTGTTTTACATTAATGAAGAAGCCAGCAAAAATCGTACTCAAGAAGAGAGAGAGAGAGAGAGAGAGAGAGAGAGAGAGAGAGAAATGAAAGAGAGAGAGAGAGATGAAAGAGAGAGAGAGAGAGAGAGAGAGAGAGAGAGAGAGAAATGAAAGAGAGAGAGAGAGAGAGAGAAAATGAAAGAGAGAGAGAGAGAGAGAGAAAATGAAAGAGAGAGAGAGAGAGAAATGAAAGAGAGAGAGAGAGAAATGAAAGAGAGAGAGAGAGAAATGAAAGAGAGAGAGAGAGAGAGAGAGAAATGAAAGAGAGAGAGAGAGAGAGAGAGAGAGAGAGAGAGAGAAATGAAAGAGAGAAAGAGAGAAAGAGAGAAATGAAAGAGAGAAAGAGAGAGAAAATGAGAGAGAAAGAGAGAGAAAATGAAAGAGAATGAAAGAGAGAGAAATGAAAGAGAGAAAGAGAGAGAAATGAAAGAGAGAGAGAGAGAGAGAAATGAAAGAGAGAGAAATGAAAGAGAGAGAGAAATGAAAGAGAGAGAAATGAAAGAGAGAGAGAAATGAAAGAGAGAGAAATGAAAGAGAGAGAAATGAAAGAGAGAGAGAGAGAGAGAGAGAGAGAGAGAGAGAGAGAGAGAAATGAAAGAGAGAGAGAGAGAGAGAGAGAGAGAGAGAGAGAGAGAGAGAGAGAGAGAGAGAGAGAGAGAGAGAGAGAGAGAGAGAGAGAGAGAGAGACCTTTTGGGCTTCGTCTTGGATAAGGACAACCTGACCTTCCTTCCATTCTTTCATGGAAAGATGGAGCGTGTCTTTGAACTCTCTAGAGACCTGATCTTTGACAGCAGGAGACTTGAAGAAGCGTCCGAGGAGGGAATGGACCCTCTTGTGCATACTCCCGTGTATTCTCAATATGGAGTTCTCTCCCAGAAGTGAAGCGAGTGATTTCGGGTAGTAAGGCACGAAGCTTCCATTATTCTGCAGAATCGCTTTGTTTACCCCGGCGTCCGTGGAGATGATGACCCGTCTACCCAGTATGTGGGATTTGAACACCCTCCCGTATCTGATGATCAAATATAAACAGAAGAAATCAAGGTTCAGAGAATATTATTGATATATATATCACAAGTATCAGATCAGATTTCTTTTATCTCAGCACATGCATGCGCGCAGAAGAAAAACAGTACTGCATGCAATTATATTGATGAGTAGTTCTTACAGTGCTGCTCTCTTCTGCATGAAGGATACAGGGTTGGAAGAATGAGTAGAGGCAATGAAATGAAGAGTTTCTCCAATCAAGGGCCAGCCTAAGGACCCTTTGGGAATCTGATCCCTTCTCTCTTTCTGTGATGATCTCCTCCAAAACCACAAGAGCAGAAAGCTCAGGAAGCCAGACCAAAGAAGCAACACCCAGTCCATGATCGAGCTCTGCCACACCCACGAGCCAAACCCACTTCTGATCAGAGACTACGTACCTCTTCTCCCAAGGCCAGAAAATTAATTAAATTAAAAGAAGAAGTTTCAAGGAGATCGACTTAAGGGATATGGAGCTATCAATGAATGTCAGTTCCTATTTAGATAACCAAAATTGCGCCATGCTTATAATATATACTCACCTCGATCTTCTCTGATCAGCCTTTCCCAAGTGCGCACGACAGAAGCTTTTCAATGGCAGAAGAAAAGAAACAGTAGTTTCAGAGGGCGCCGGAATTTTCAGGCTGCATAGTGCACATACGCTTGGGTTTACTGCTCCCTGTCTTGACTCTCTCTTTAATTAAAGAGACTCTCTCTTTAATTAAAGAGAGATGACGGCCTAAGCCTATCTAAGCTGCAGGCTCTCACGGTCGTACTCGTATGTGCACGCAGAAGTAAGCTTGGAGGAATAATAAAGAGAAACCCTTGAAACAATAAATGATGACCAGGACTTCCTCCTTCCTCTGATGCTCTTCACTTCTTTAATATGGCTAATAAATGTAGGCTCCGTCTACCATTCATATCACAATTAATGAAAAGGGCAATATGTTCTGTCTCTTAAGTGTAACTAACTCATCAAACTACTCCAGCATTGTATAGCCATCATGGTCATAACCTCAAACCCAGATGAGGGGAATTGGGCCCAAATTACACAAGATCCAGGTCAAATCATCCAAACATGTTCCCACCCAATTAAGACCTAACTAAAACTGACACATTTTCTCAATTTAATACCCCTACAAACATATGACTGTTTCTATAGAATCAAGAGTACCGAAGCCAAAACTTTGAATTAAAATTGGTAGGGGCCGCGCGAACGCGTACCCCCTCTGGCACAAATTATGACGTCCACTCTCCCTCTTGGGGAGATGGTAGGACAGCTCTCCTCCGAATTGAGTGCAATGGAGGCAGCTGCCCTAGGCCATCGGCCTTCTTGTTCACCGATACACCCCGTCCAGGTAAGTATGTTCCTCCGTTCTCTATCTTTCGAATTATAGAGTTCTTTCCTCGTCTCTCTCTCCAAACTCGTCTATGTGGGACTAAAGAGTTCCAATAGAATATGAAAGAATGAAAACCCTTTATTCCAATTTTCTGTGTATTATTATAAACAAACCAAAAAAAAAAAAAACCCTTTAGGTGGGTAGCATTAAGTAGTAAAGTTTTCAGTGGTTGAGATGGCGCCTGGGAGTCCAAAACCAACATGCTTTAAAAAAATTTCAAGGAAAACGATGGGTGGGCTAAAGCTTCATTCCAGCTCAGTTGCTTTCAGTGACCTGTAAGCTGCTACAGCCCCAGACTGTAAAGAAAGAAACTTAGGAGGCCAATCATAGGAGAAATAGTTGATTCTTAGTGGAGACCTGGCAAGTTATTATGGAAATGAATGACATGACACATTGACACCTGCTGCTATTTTATACTAGAAAATAAAATTTTCGTTGTTATCTATTCTAATCAGACATGCCTGATATGACACCAACCTATGTATAATATACGATTCTTAGGGTCCCAATACAACAGAGATGGACTTCCACTACCCAATAAAACATACCAAACAAGGTACATTTGCAATATCATATTGAATTTCGAGGTCCTAATACAACCCGGGTGACCAACTGGAAAAAGGAATGGCAGTGCTGTGTAGAGGATGAGAGTATGAGACTGTGCTATGCAAAAGGTGAGATGCATCTTTTATAGGTCCTGATCAAATCCTGATCAGAATTTAAGAGGAACACCCAGGTTCAAAAAACAAGTATTTGAAACAACCTTGAAGCTATCAGAAACTGTATACATCATGTCACATGTACAGGTTTTTCTTTAGTAGTTGATGAGATTCCCATCCTTCTGTTAGCAGTAGGAAAGATGAGCAAATACACAGATACTAACGGTGAGTTGAAATCAGACGCTGCCACTATATAAAGATTGGAAACAACAGCAAAAGCTAATCAATATCACTGAAACTCGAGAAGGAAGCAACATCACTGGAGGGAAAAAATTTGAATAAAAATTCAAGATTTATTCGCAGGTTCTACTCCAGAATTACAGAAATGAAACAAATTAATGGGTAAAATACTGCCAAGGCCAGGAATTTTTCAGGAGAAATTGAACCCCATGATAGAGGGGAACCCAATATCCACCGAAAAGACCATAAATATTTTGAACACAGACTACAAAGAAAGAATGCATAACTCAATGACACGCCTGGATGAACCAAACTCAACAAATCGTAGCTTCAAGATCAGACTCATCTTCACATGACTTAAATAGAAAGAAGAAAGGCAGCCCAATCTGTACATATCGAACAAAGGATCCGTATCTGTTCTTCCTGCACAAGCATAGATCAATGTAATGCAAAAGAATAGTTGTTGTGAGAGTGCACCTAGTATCCCTTTCAAACTCCATATTCCATTTCTTCTCAGGGAACATATTCATTCTCTAATACAGGGGGGGTCCTGGTTCCCATGGCCACAGGCGCCCGGCTAGTCCCAACTGTAGCCATCCTCAGAGCTTCCCCTGTTTCCGACTGTTGCTCCATTTTTGCTATTTTCTCGCTCTGCCTCTTCCTTAGTGCCCAAACCAAAAGCAAAATCAAGAGCACCAGACCCACAAATCCGCCGACCACACCTCCAACTATCTTCCAGGTTCTAGAATTGCTCTTCTTGGATGGAGTGAAGCTAGGTGGGAGAGGTGGCTGCCCGGAGGGTGGAGGGAATGCAGAAGAATTCACAGCAATACAGAAATGACCTTGGCTGAATGTGGAACACACATTATCACTCGATACCAAATTGGTAAACTGAGGCAAACCATCCAAATCAAACCACACACACCGTGGAGTAAATCCTCCTTGCACAGCTTGTACATTTGAAAACCTGATGAAAATGGGCTGCCCGGTTGCATTTATATTCAATTCACTTAAGTTCTTAGCTGATAAGTTAATGGCATCATAAGCAAGGAGACCAAGCACGGGGGTTATAAAGCTGTAACCTTGAAGATTATAATATGAAGAGGACCAGTTACCCAAGTTCTGATAAACAAGTACGAGCCTCTCCACATAAGGTTGCTCCACAACTCCAACAGGAATTTCAAATTCAAAGAAGCTCTTAACCCCTTTCCTTTTCAAACTGCCACTCCTTAGCCTCATTGCAGCTAATTTTATTCCCGGCAAGTCGGGTGGAGGTTCAGCTTCATAAACCACGCCGGTCTTTGGAGGACGAATTGCTCGGTAAGCATAATCTTGGAGAACACCATCCAGGGATCGGGCTGTCCTCGAAGAGTCGGGAGATTGAGATTTAGCTTTCAGCACCCAACCAGCCATGTTAAGAAAAGAAAGAAGGACGACAAACCCGTAAAATATTTTCATCTGGGAATAAAATCGAACAGAGTTTTGGGAGTATCAAAAGAACATGCAAGACGTCAAGAAAGTTCCATCCGCAGGCGACCCGTGCAGCTCCCCACTCCACCAGATCTCAGGAACTGAAACCAAACCCAAAGTAAACGGCTCTTTGCAAGAAAAAGAAACCTCTGGCTGAAAAAAAAAGCGGCTTTGAACCTTCATAACGTTAACACCAAGATCCCTTCTTTCTTTGCTTTCTTCTACAAGAAATTATTCGGAGACCCGATTCTTGATCTAATTCCAGCCGTAAATCTAAAAGCAGCATGCCAGTCATAAAAGCAAGAAAACGCAATGAGACAGCTCAGATCTCCCACAACCAACAAATGTTAGGTCGGTCTTTCTGTTTTATATGTCACAGACAAGGGCAGAAGCCAGTGCTTACCAGTAGAATCACTAATGATCAAGCCACAGCAAAATGCAGAAAACCTAAGTGCTCGATATTACCTGATACTCGTACTAGCACAATATCACCAAGCAAACAGCTTCTCAAAACAAGCATTACCAACTCGACTCATCAATGCCGCCGCTGTCCCTCCTCAGTCCTCCTAATCGACCCTCTTCCACTGAAAGTCCCAACCCCGAAGAAAGCAATAACTAAAACAGCCACACTCACCCGGCAACTTCAGAACCCCTTCATAGTAGAACTCAGCTGACGCCTTCACCTCCAAAGACCTCAGAAGCAGTCCAGTTCCACCGACACTCTTAGTCTCCTCTCCGAGCACCTTTCCCTTGGCAATATCAGCTCAAAGCATTAACATTTCCCAGGCATTGCACAGACCCGCGATAGTTCTTAATTCCTCCGCAAATTTCTGCCGGAATGAGGAGAGAAAAGACCCTTCCCGTCCCAGCTCGCAGCAATTCCGCCCTGAAAAACAGCTCTGTCTCTTTCCCACCCAAAAATCACGCCAAACCACCACCAACCACATAACCAGTCCACCACCACCAAAACCCCCGACTTCAAATTCTTCCAGCTTCAGAATTCTTATCGAAACCAGAAAAATCCCATTCGCAGCGGCAGAGAAGAACGAACAAAAACCCTAAAAAACGACGGAATTGATGGAAACCAGAACGGAGAGAGGAGGGAGAGAGCCTCGGGAAATCTCTGCAGATAAAAACACTGAAAACCCCCCGCTGTCTTTCTTACTTGACGATATTACCCTTATTCAATTTATAAAGGACGCTTAAGTCCACTTCATCGGACCATTGGATCCGGTTCACATTAGATCCGGATCGGGACAACTATTAGGTAAGTGGGTCAACTTCCAGTGGATAAAACCCGACCGGAAAAAAATAAATATTTAGAACCATAACAAAAAGCTAACCCACAAGAGATTAAAAAAACAAAATATACAAAAATAAATAAATATGACAGAGTAATTAGATAAATAGGTAATGGTGTGTAAATTAGTAAAATTGGAGTTTTAAGCTTCCATTTGCCGTCCTGTATCTTAATAAATCATAAACTGAAATATTATTTTCGAAATTATTTTTCAAAAAATTATGACAGTATGAGTTGTGGTTGTTCTCATTTAATGCAAGGAAATTAATTTGGTTCCTCCCCGCTTTTGGACCCTTTATGTTCCACGGCAGTCAATGCCCCTTCCTTTCTTCAGCAACGCATTTAAAGCTATATTTATTGCCGATTTGTTCTTTGTTTAAATATGTAATAAGATTACAAAACCAAAATAAAATAAAGAATAACACAGGGTTTTGAAAACCGGGCCGAACCGGAAGGCCAGTCTGGTTCTTATTGACTCAGACCGGTTCACTATAATCAGTATTATTTTTGCCTTTTTTTTCTTATAAAAAGAATAAATATATGTAACAATATTCAACGGTTCAATGTGGTTTTTTCTTATAAAAATATAAATATATACAAATCATAGGAAAAAAATTTCAAGGGCCAACCCATTCTAAAACTGGGTTGATAAAAAATCAGACAAACTCGGTTTGATGGCAGTCCGGTTTAAAAATATTATATGAAATAAAAATAGGCATATTTCATATTTTACGTTATGGAAATTTTGGTGATTTATTGCACCTCTGACAAGGAAACTTTTAAAGATGTAATAATAGTGTAGTACTCGTAACGCTAACGTTGGCCTAGTATTCAACCCCGTCCGTTGATGCTCCATCGTACGGCTGGAGATAGACGCCGATTCGCGAAGAAATTAAGAAACCCACTGAGTCAGAGTCTCTCCCTTGATCAGTCGATTGGCCCCACAACACGTTCCAGGCGGGGATCCGGTTGACATTTCGGTGAAAGATAGTGACAAAAAGGAAATATCGCCTGTCTCTTCTCCACGAGAAAGAAGAAAATACTCGCATTGATTTCGCTCTTAAAAATCTTTCCGACTTCCGTTTACGGTACGTGCCAGCTCACCGCGCTGTTTGTCGCTAACCTACGCGGGGACACTCGGTACGCACCCCAACATTTTTTCCCGGGTCCAGCTCTGGCCCGATTTAGTACACGCAAGTTCATAGATACAAACCCTGAAATAGTTCTGAAACTATGAACTCGAGTGCGGACGGATCCTCTCGGCTCCCGCCGCTGGCGGGTCAAGTTCACGGGTCGGGTTAGTTTTTGTTAAATCTAAATGCGGACCCGTTCCCCTCGCTCGGCGCTCCGCTGCATGCTCCACACGTGGCCGGGAACGTCTCTCTCGGTTCCCCCGTGCGAGCATAGATTACGTATCACGTGGGGGGAGCACAGCGAAGGACCACGTCGTCGTCGTCGTCGTCGGAAAGACACGTGGCAAACAGGGATTAGCTGTCGGCGGCGAGTAAAGATTCTTCAGACGAGGGAGAAAAAGCGACGACAGACTGGCGCGTGGGCCCCGGGAGTCAGAGGCTGATAAGGACGGATGTGCGGCAGCGGCCAAGAGGGGGGCATAGAGAGTATAAAATTACAGAAAAGGACAGGATATTTGTCCTTGGAAAGTAATAAGAAATTGAAATGAGATCTTCCACGGAGGACTGCTTTTTATTTCTATTTATATTTTCGTGGTTGGCCGGTCCACCCTGGGAGGGCTTGTTAATTAATTAACTGCAAAGCGTTCCCCGAAAAATAAAAAAAAATAAAAAAAAACAAAAAAAGTCTATAAAGTCCCGAAGGTCCAAAGGCAGTGGGAAAACGACGTGTCGTGGTCGCCACTCTGGCCGGCCGGGGTAGACGTGTCACGGTGTCGTGGACCGAGTCGACTTGTCACAGAGCCCTCGTCAATGATCTTCTACTTCTGCTGACTAGACCGGGTTGACTCGATTTTGTACTAAACCGAGTTGTTTAGAGTTGACTCGTCCCAATTTATCCCCAAAAAAATCTCCTCCCATCCGACCTGACTCGGCTAAGCTAACTCGGGTTTTCATAAACAAGAGTGTGGCTAACTTGTAATGTTTGTATGTGTATCTCTTCTTGTAAGTCTCAAATATGTAACTGAGTCAGTCTGACTCACCCATTTTTCTATTTAAAAGGGAATATTTGAGATTTTTTTTAATTTTTTATTGTCATCTCAAATGTCTCATTATCAAACCTTGACAAAAGGGGACAAAGAAGATTGAATGTGATTGATTTAGAGTATGATTGCTATTTTGGGCTTGATACAATGATGTCTTAGTGTAGATAGTAGACGTTATATAAGACATTATATCATCAATCATATGAAACTTTTAAGTTGCCTATAATATATAACTACAAAAGATGTCATAGAATGATTGAAAGGGTGGGTCACAGCCCATTAACAAGAAGGACAATCCATTGGTTCTTAAATGGGCTCTTCACAGCCCATTAACAGGGATTCTTCAAGGCCCCGAATCCGATGTGAACAAGGGACGTTTTTAGCGACACTATGGAATTTAGCGACGGTTTCTAGTGTTGCTATCGGTTGTGCATACAGATCCCTATATTTTCCTTGTTCATTAGATGCATACTGTGTTGGTCTCTTAATGATTGACCACATCAACATGAATGTGAGGATTCAGTAGAATAAATGTTTGGACATATAAGTGGTTGCTTTGGATAAGTGTACATGTTGTTTGGTCACATTGGTTGTGGTCCAAATATTGCTTTTTGGTGGACCACTAACTTGTCTTGTGATATTTGTAATGGTCACAATAATAATAGTTTGAATTCCCCTTAGTCTCTAAGGGTAGAAGTCATAATCCGTATGTGTCATTTAAATTAATCCTAATAACTTAAGATTTAAAATTTAATACCAATACACAGAAATCAAATTTACTATATAAAATACAAAATTAATAATAAAAATGAATCAATAAATTGAATAAATTCGAAATCATACTTACAAGTCATTGGTCTCTCATCCCATATGATTAAATCTATGTGATAAAACATTTTAAGGTGTTACAATTGGTTTGAAATTGAACAATAAAATAATTCTTCTACTAGATTTTGAAAAATCGAACCAGGCGTTTATCTGACATGAAGACTCGAACCTGAAACTTTCCACTGCGATGACCTAGATGAGACCACTTGAGCTATCTCCCAGGGCTCACTCAATTGGCCCTTTTACACATGAAGTTGTGAAAAGAGATACACTAATAAGAGCCAAGATAAAAGTTGATGATGGAAATTATAAATCAAGGCAAGGTACTACATCCATTATGGACTCCTAATCCTAAACTTGCATCAACTTAAAGACATGGCATTTTATGTCTTGGAAAAGATGAAGAGTGAAAATCACAACAAAATCCTCCAAAGTAATTCTCAAGGGAAGTTAGTTTGGAGCCTTGTAAATGACAAAACACTCTTCTTCATTGCATTAAGCAAAACAAATTGAGGTCATTTTGACATAACATTTGTTTGTCAAAAAGCAAACGTTGCACAGGTCAACTCCTCCCTAATTGAGTGTTTTTTATTAATTGAGTGTTTTTTTTATTAATCTCATGCCTGCCAAAATGATTTTTTACTTAATATAATATGAGGTCATTGTATGATTAATGTCTATGATAACTGCTTTATGATAAACAATTGGTCTTAGATGACCTTAGATTATATATTGAAATCAATGTTTTAAAAACCGGACCGTCCACATCAAACCGGTTCTATGATCAGGGTTGGTCCAACCCAGTCTGTTAGACCAGGTTGGACCAATGATTCAACCAATGAATATTATACCCTATAGTTTGTATATATTCAATATTTCTATAGGTAATAAGATAAAAAAAGTGATTTTTTAGTTGTGGCTATTATAGTGAATCGGACCGAGTCAATCAGAACCGGTCGGATTGGCCTCCGGTTCTGGTTCAGCCGGGCGGCCAGTCTGGTCCGGTTTTTAAAACAATGAAAGAAATTAAAAATTTAGGATTTATTTTTTTTAGATTTTTTTTATAGCGTATTTGGAGAGACAGATACACGCGTTATACGGAGTATGAGAGCCGGGTAATAATCTTACAGGGGGTACAAGAGTCGCGGGATCTTCTCTTCTCTGGTCTATCCCATGGACATCTTCGGAAGGTGGAATAATGAAAAGGTCAGCTGCACCGAAGAAATCGAAGCTTTTTCTTCGTTTACAGAGCGTGGAAAGGAGAGGAGAGGAGTGAGAGAAGAGGAATAGGAAGACCCAGAAGGCCCTTTCTGCTATTGGAAGGGGGACCTGGGAAATCTTGCCATTGAGGTATCCGTGCAGTTTTTTTCGTTTCTTGTCTGCGGATTACTCTTTTGGGGGTCAAAATCGCGCGTTGATTGTTGTGTTCTTTAACATTTTACCTCTTTTGCTGCTTTGAGTCTATATCGGAAGGAAGAGAGAGCGACGGATTCAGAGATGGAATAACGGGTTGCCTTGTCCCATTTGTGGGTCTTCGATCGAGGTCCGAGAGGTAGGGTTTCCACCTTATTATTTCGTTGTCCCGTTTTTATTGTGGGGGGCATCTTGATTTTACTGGATTGAGAACGTGTTCGTGTTCGGACTCACTGGAGTCGCAATTCGCGAAGGGTGATTTATCCAGAGTTTGGTCGGCCTCTTGGAAGCTTAGTTCAAGTTGAGGTATTCTCTGAAGTGGGGATTAGGGCCTTCTGGAAATGGAGACGTCGGGGAGTAACGCCGATCCGTACAGGAATTCCTCGAGCGGAAGCGGTGCACGCAGATATGGGATGCAGTTCTCTGCCTCCAATTTCATCCAGGCTCCGCTCACGGCACTTCTTGAATATTCGGGGATTTTCCGCGGGCGGTCTAGCCATCAAGAAAGCGAAGCATTGATCAATGGTGGGGTTGGCTCTGGATTTAGGGATCATATCCAGACTCGGTTGGACGAGTCTGCTGCTGGGACCAGTGGCGGGGAGGTTGCTATAAGGATAATCGGCGCGGGTGAGCAGGAGCACATCAGAGCGGGGCCAACCTTGCCTGTGGCACAGGGAAGGGAAGGTGGTTCAGGTGAGGCTGCTGCTTCTCCTGAGCCGGTGGTTGGGCCGGATCGTCAATCAGATGGAGCTGGGAATGAAGGTGGATCCACTGGAGAGGGAGCTTCCTCTTCATCCGTTATTGCTCCTGCTGATTCAGCAAATGGAAGTGCTGATGGGGAGACCGGAAATGGTACTGGAGCTAACAATAGAGATTCTTCATACCAGAGATATGACATTCAGCAAGCTGCAAGATGGATTGAACAGATTCTTCCATTTTCGTTGCTTTTATTGGTTGTCTTTATTAGACAGCATTTGCAAGGTAGGTTCAAATGTCAAACAATGAGATTGTAGTAGTGGCAATTAGATGGTTTTGAATTGGCTTTTGCATTTACGAACAAAATTTTGAGGTCTTATCACTAAATGCAAGTCTGATGATTGTTCACGAGGGAGCAACTTCCCAATGGGTTATTTACCTAAGTTGTCTGGAAGCAGAGATTTTTGTATTTAGGTAATCTGCTTTTAGATTTATGATTAATGAAGTAGAAAGTCTTGCCCAGATGTTAGCCGTTCAGATTTTAATTCGGCCTATTTTATTCTCATTTAGATTTTGTTATTTTTCTTTTACATTTGTGTTACATTTCTATGCCTATAGAGAATTTTTTAAGCATGGATCTAAATTCAATCTTTGGTTGAGAAAAGCAAGTGTAATTACTCTTACAAATGTGGGATACACAAATGCAGAGAGTCAATACCTTGTGTCATTTAAATGTGGAACTAAGAGCTCAAGATAGAAACCCATGGCCATGGGGAAAAACTCCCCTCCACTTAGAGATATAGTTATTATAAATTCTTAAGATCTTACTGTGCTTGAAGTAGGTGGGTAGTTGCACAACCGTGTAGTCTTGGAAGACTCTGAGCTTTTTATCTGAGATTAGGCTTCATAAAATTTCCGTGTCATTTTGGATGGTTTGGGCTGAGCTGCTGTTGACCCCATTTCAACATGTTATACTGCTCACCCATGCAAAATAGTGAAGCTGTGATTGAGCATTGTGACTCTGATAAAACTGGCTAAACTATTGCTTCCTGCCATGGTGGGACCTTAGTGTAGATTGACAGAGAAAAGCAAGAGATACTAAGAAAGTTGTCTTGATTTTTATATTTTCTTGTATTTTAATTATGTTTTCATATTTAGCTGCTTCCTACCATGTTTGGAAAATTGTTTTACAAAGTTAATGGAAGAAAGTTCTCTGTTTTCCTCCCCCCAAAAACAAGGTTGCCCCTTCTTTCAAAGTTTGTGTTTTTTGTAAGTTAAACAAAACCTGTTTTTGGCATCTTAAGGATGACAACACTGTCATCAAATGCTGCAAGAAGGAGGCCTATTACTTGCTGACTCCCTAGCAAAAGAAGGGGTTGGCCTGCAGTCCTATGTTGTGAGGGAACCTACTACTAATGATGTACCTTGATTTGTGGTTGACTATTGCCGAACACTATCATGCATTTTACTTTTAAAAAAAGGTTATACATTTTGTACTTTTTTCTTGTATTATACTTGGTTATCTTTATGTTTATACTGCCTCACCATGCCCATGCTCTTCTTTTGGCATTACCTCCTCTAGAAAATCTGCTTAAAACCTGTGAGGATATTCATATGACTTCAAAATCTTATAGAACACATCATCTTTTTCTCTTCACTGTTTTTTTCATTATGTGAAATATCTGCTGTCCCCACCCCTATGTTGACCTCTTTCCAATCTAATGTCATTTCACCTGTCTGAGCTTGCAGGGTTCTTTGTCACTATTTGGATAGCTGCAGTGATGTTTAAGTCAAATGATATTCTGCGTAAGCAGACGGCTTTAAAGGTGTTGTGGATATCGTTTGTTCTTATGAGCTTTTCAAATTCATTTTACTGGATTCTGATGCCAATACAATATTTTGATTTTTGTAGTCGTCTTGGTTTTAGTTTGGCTGTCATAGTTGAAAATTAGTAGGGAGTTTTCTTGCCCACTATTGGTCATCCCATGAGCATTTACTTTTGATTTTATTGTTCTTCCACTGTTTTTCAAAAGCATGTTCATCCATATTTTTTTTTATATCTTTTTCATGTGAGGGCCTTATCAAACTGGCTTTTAAAAACAGAAGCTTCTCCTTACTCATTCTACTGCTCCTTTTTATCTGTGCTCTTTGTTATGTGATCCACTCATTGTCTTGTGCAAAGTGCTTGTTGCTCTGGTTGTGGAAAGTTTTATAGATGCATTAGTATTGGACATATCATCGTAATCCTGATCCACTAGTCTCATTATATCCTTGTCAACTCTGGAAGCAGAGAATTAGTTTAACTCTCTGTTCTTATTTATTCCTTTTTAAGGTTATTTTTACCCCTTTCACTAAGATTAGCACCTGATGGATTGTATGATCATCAAGCAAATGATGCAACATATTCAATAGATTACATAATTGTTGATTTCTCTGCAGGGGGAGAGGAAAATTTCTGTTTTGGTTGGAATCACATTACTTTTTATGCTACATGTTGTGGGAGTATACTGGTGGTACAGAAATGATGATCTTTTATACCCTCTGGTCATGCTGCCTCCAAAAGAAATACCACCATTCTGGCATGCAATATTCATAATCATGGTCAATGGTATTTGTCTCCTTCCATTTAATTGTGCAGTGTTTCATTGTCTACTTTTTGATATTTTATTGGATAACATATTCAGTTTGTATTGTTGCCAGAAATAAAGGAAAAGGCCTAATTTCCCGTCACTCCTTTCGTTTCATTTCCACAGTCCTTCCTTTCACTGTTTTCACAGAGAGGAGAGGTCTTCCAATCCATACTTCGTGGGGAAGGGGCAGAGTCCCTTGGCTATCTACTAACAGGGGGAGGAGAAGTAGGCACTTCTCCCTCTGCTTTAAAGGATAGGAAGATGGTCTCTCTTATTCCCATGCAGAGGAGGGGAACCCACCTACCCCTCCTTCAGTAAAGAGGAGGGATATGGACAAATGGCTCCCTTTCATTGTGTTAAAGAGTGAGCCTGTTAATGTTCTGAAATGACTAAACCAAATTGGTGGCCTATTGCTCTTCTTATGACCTAATTTCTGTTTTGATACTTTTAAACATGGTTTTCTCTAACAAAAACTTTTTAAACATGGGATATTTTACTACACAATCATCCCCTACTTAACCATGCTTGCACACAACGGGCCTGTGACTTGGCCACCAACTCCTAATGGAGCCAAAACACAAATAAACCCACTCTGAAATCATGGAGCCCACAACACACTCTTATCTATAATTTTCTGTATTCTCTGAAAGATTGGCGCCTGTCTTTAGTTTCTAATTAATTTAGTTCTTGTTTTATTTATAGAGTAATTTCTCAACTTATATTTTTCCAGATACTATGGTGCGGCAAGCAGCAATGGTGTTGAAGTGTATTTTACTGATGTATTACAAAAACAGTAGAGGACGTAACTATCGTAAGCAGGTGAATGTTCTGCATTGTGTTGTATCATATTTATAGTTTAGTTGTTACACTGAAACTTGTCTAAATGCTTTTTGTATTTGACTTTTATATAGGGTCAAATGCTGACACTGGTGGAGTATCTCCTTCTTCTATACCGTGCATTGTTGCCTACCCCTGTTTGGTATCGGTTCTTCTTGAACAAGGAATATGGAAGCCTATTTTCATCTCTTACAACTGGACTATACCTAACTTTCAAGCTGACTTCAGTTGTGGAAAAGGTGAAGAGTGTTTTTTTTTTTGCATTAATCTGTAGATGGCTTTTTTCAAACCGCTTCTTTTAAGAACCCTCAAAATTTGAGACTTTTAAATCTTTAGGATGTAAAGAATGAGAGGTTTAGCAATTATCTACTGTTTCTCATCATCCAATTGGTTGATATGTGGAGTGGTTTAATGCTATACATTAAATCCCACTCGTTTTACTTTTATACCTGACTAATTAGTGACCCAAATTTTGAATTGATGGCTGTAACATATATGCATCTTCTTTCATTGCGAGATTGTTCAGATCCTCTCATTGTATTTCTTTTCTTCTATTTTCAAATGGCAATGTGATATGAACTCCACTAAAAAGCATAATATCAGAAAGTTAATCTTAAGCTGGTTATATTTGCAGTTTTATTTCTTTTAATGTAACTATTCCTTTCATTGTTGAAGGTTTTGGATCTATTTGAAAATTTCCGGTTATGATTCTCATTATCGCTGTTGTTAGTAATGATCATTTCAGTTTCCTGATGCAGTCAAGGTTATTTGTGGATGGTGTTTTTATGAAGTATTTATTATATTGTTTGTCTTTCTGCTTTCAACGCTTTATATACAGGTCCAATCGTTCTTCACTGCGCTGAAAGCATTGTCCCGTAAAGAAGTACACTATGGGTCATATGCAACAACTGAACAGGTAAGGTTCTCTGTTTTGCCCATATGCTATTTTTGTTGCTAATATCGTTGCGGCATATAAAATTGCCTCTTCATTTTCTTTTTCTGTTTTGTATTTCAGAAAAGATGCTTTATATATGCTGACATATTCTTATTGGAGCTAGTATTACGATTTACACTTATGAATCAAATGAAAACACTCAAAATATAAAGTCTGAGCTATGTAAGACTATTGAATGGTTGATGTGTATTCCTTAAAATATTGCAATGCGATTGGTCTCTCTATTTCAACGTTATTTGCATATGCTCCTTCTTTCGGGTAACTTGTCTATTTTTGTTAGCTAAATCTAACCTTGACAGGCTAATGTAAAAATACCTTAATAAAAGTTTTCATTGACAAATGGGTTGATAAATCCTTATTTCAACTTGCATTTGGATTTTCATCTTTTGTGGGTCAACATAAAATTCCAGCTTTGGAGTGCTGTGATTTGGCAGTTTCTTCTTATGAAGGTCTGCTGTGAAAAGTGTGGACAAGTCCTTTCTGTGACTCTTTGAATGGAGCTTGATTTTCTAAAGTGTCCATCAGGTTTTCCTTGGAGTGCACCTAAAGAAGTTCCATGGGATTTATTCAAAGACTGGGAAACATTGGCAATGGCATAAAGACTACTATTACAAGAAAAAACAAACAATATTTGCAGGAGTCATCTCACATCTCTGTTGTTCAGAAAAGTGTATGATATTACTCAAACTAGATCCTGTGGATGGGAGAGTAAAATGAGAACATAATCCCAGAAGAGCAGCCAGCCCAAAAAATTTCTGAAAGATGCTCTATTTTGACAGTTAGATGTCACAGTCTTGGGCCTGTACCATCCTCCTCTCTCCTAATTTGATGTTGAAGGAGACTACAAGATGGTTATATCCATGGCTAAAGGCGATAATATTTATGGCTGGAGATCCAACCAGTAATTCCTCCAGACTTTTGAGATGACTTTTTCCTTGTGGGATGGTTTCACGTTCCATTTGAGGCCATTGCGTGGGCTGATGCTGCTGCCCGTTTGGGCATTGCCATTAGCATAATTATTTTTCATCCCCCTTAGTCATGGTGACTTCTTCCTCTTTCTTGTTGCCGCACTAAATTCATTAATGTCTCTTAATCCAGTGTCTTGTTTCAAGTACTACACATGGGAAATCTTGGGTATATGTGTTTACTCAATATGCTCATAAAAATTGATATCTAAAGCTAGATCGTATCATGGTGCAGGTTGTTGCAGCTGGTGATCTTTGTGCTATTTGCCAGGAAAAGATGCATGCTCCTATCCTACTTAGATGCAAACATATCTTCTGTGAAGATTGTGTATCTGAATGGTGAGTTTATCACTAAAAGAGCCTGTTCATTAGCCTATTATGTTGCTGTTGGATACCCGTGTATGTGTCCGCATCTGCTTCCACTGGCGGATGCTCGTCACTTCAGTATTCATAATTGATTTTCTTGCTGAGCAGGGGGGGGTGCTCACTCCCTGACATAAATTTTGTTTCCTCTGCCTTTTGTGCTCTGAAACAAAATTCCACTCTCCAAAAAAATGAGAGTTTTATTGACTGTCTTTCCACCGAACTGCTCCCATTATTAAGCTTCAGCATGTATCGTTCATGTTAGTTCAGTTTGCCATTGGGTTCCATCTGTTTACTCTTTTACCAGCACGCTGTAATTTACATCTGTTTTACAGGTTTGAGAGAGAAAGAACATGCCCATTGTGCCGGGCGTTGGTAAAGCCTGCAGACCTGAGATCATTTGGTGATGGGTCGACCAGTCTTTTCTTCCAGTTATTCTGAAAAAACCACCTCCTCGTGGGAAAAACAGTAGATGCTACAAATTGTGCTCGAAAGAGGAAAGCTGCATGATATAGAAAGTCTTTCCTCTAACTCTGATCTCCCATTCTGAATCACGGACGCAAGACTGTTTTGAGGGTGCAAGCTCCACAACTTGCCGACTCCTATCTACAGATGTGTTCTGAACTTCAACGAAGAATCGGAGGAAAGGGTTTTGGCTGCTGTGTTCATATTGCTGTAATCA
Organism: Aristolochia fimbriata; assembly: GCA_019845555.1. Taxonomy (NCBI): domain Eukaryota; kingdom Viridiplantae; phylum Streptophyta; class Magnoliopsida; order Piperales; family Aristolochiaceae; genus Aristolochia; species Aristolochia fimbriata. The sequence goes on from CM034082.1 coordinate 876,196, forward strand.
AACGAGTAACAGCACCTTGGAAGTGGCAAATATGGGAATATTTTTTGTCCTTGTTATACTACAAATTGGTGGGTGTCAGTTGATCATATGGTCTTCTACGGTATATATAGAATACATGTTACATAGTTGATGAAACAGAAGTGGGTTGTTCGGCCGTGGTGGCCTTGTTCTTGCCTTCACCGCTGCTACTGCTCTGTAAGAACTTAAAAATTAAGCCAAGTTCAGAGGAAACCCAATGTTTCTTGTAATCAAAAGCCACACTGACTGCAATAAAAATATGCTTCTAAGGTGCAATTGCCAATCTTTTTATATACATTACAATGTCTCGTTTACTTTCTTCTCCCCTGGTTCAAATGGGACTGATTCTGTTATCGTTTCAAAAAAAAAAAAAAAAAAAAAATGTAGTTATCACCCTGCGAATGTGGTCTGATATTTGAATCAGGCATTGGTTTAACATAGCATATGTCAAGAAATGGCCTTCATGCATTTAACTCTTAGCTTAAATGAAAAAGAAATAGAAAAACGGCTGTCTCACTGCATCATGCACTTATCCGCGCGCACTGGTTTTCAGATGCAAATCATTTTGTCAACCTCGGTTGCGGTAATGTCGTTCCCCTCGAACTTCATGCAGAAGCCCGATGCATGCATGGAGAAGAGATAACGAAGTTTCACTCTCCATTATCGTTGTTTCTGGCTCTGAAGGTGACCCGTTCCGGAAAAACCGAAATCTGAATTATCTTTTTCCCATTTTCAAAGACATTGTAAATCAAACTTGCTATAATACTACGTACGTACATTGGGTTATTTTCCATTCATCGTCGTCCTCAACGACTACAAGATACGCGGGCACGGCAGTACTGAATTACTGATCCTGGAGGAGCCCGTCTTCACCGTACGTGAGAGCGGCAGGTCTGACTGAAAATTTCGAATTGTTGAAGCCCGTAGATACTCTTCCTCGACGACGTTTTTGCCCGCTGGTTGATTCAGGGCTCTGCCCACTTTTTCTAAAAGATGAAAGCGAAAAAGCATGGCTGTGATTTATTTACATTTGCCCCTCTGCCTGTTTATTGAAATTTCACTCGGATAAAAGGGATAGAAAGACACCCATCTGCGTTTAACCAGGTTTCCAGTGGACTGAAACACCACGTGTCTCCTCGCAAGTCTCGTCAGTAACCCTAAGCTTTCCCTCTAAAGATCTGGGAAGCTGCACCCAAGCAAGACCCATGTATTGCTCCGGCAGACAACGGCCTCTGTTTGCTTAAACAAAGGCTTATAGGGTTGTAAAACCTATATATCACACGGTGACCCAAAGTGTGTAATCTGCTTCTTCCCAAACCACATTTCCATTTCCTTCTTCTTTGAAAGCCCACCCAGTTTCCGTTTATGGCATGTTTTTAGTAGCACCCCCTTGGCCTCCCCCGTTTTACACTTCGAGACTCGTCCCAGTTCACCCACCCAAGAGAACAAATTGATATATATATATATATTAAGCAAATGGAAGAACTAGTTTAAAGCAGAGTATACTTCTTGAAAAGGAAGTAAAAGAAGATAAGAGTTCTGATGGAGGATCTATCTATCTTCTTATGATATCCTTCTTTTTGCAGCTCCAAGGACGCTCCTGGATGAAGAGCAAAACCAAAAAAAAAGAGATGGTGAGAACCATTTCGGCCCTTCGTATGATAAAAAAAGGTTGAATGATTCTCGAAGACAGAATGAGACCGGAAAGACCAAACAAATAATCGAAACCTGTGATGGTGCGGGGCCTGGTGACTGCAAAAGCAAGAGAGGAAAATGCCACTGCAAACAGCAGGTACTACCCATTTCTCCACCATATCAGTCTGATTCAAATGAAAGCTTTTATTAGCCACACTCCTGTTTGACCCTTTACTCAAGAAAACATTGTAAAAAGCAGCAGAGAGCTATGAATGGGTAGTGGGTTCCACCCAGTAGCAACGAAAAAAAAAAAAAAAAAAAAAAAAAAAAACATTGATTTTGAGGAGTTCATGAAAAAATTTCCCCTAAAAATAAAATCAGGAAGAGGAAAGCAGCATAGTAAGGAAAAAAAAAAAAAAAAAAAAATATGTGGTGGTAGTCTATCTACATGGTATGGTGTAGCAGAAGAAGATATTTCTATACTATGATAGACTAATCCATAGCATCTATAATAAAACAAAAGTGCTCTCCCCCCAAAACATTTACATCAGATGTAATTGTACTTTCAATATCTCCACCATGAATAAAAATTGAGGTAGAAGAGTACTTGTTGGTGCTTACAGAGAGAAGTTAGTGTGGATTAAATAATCTCATGGTTCCAAAAAGAAAGCAGAAAAAAATTACCCAAAAGTAGGTGTAATGCCGCTGGGAGCTGACAATATCGTACTCTTCCCCTCGGTTTCCGAGGTGGGTAGTGCTCAATAGTTGGCTGGACATGGAACCTGCTTTTTTTACCTAATAAAATACAGAAAGCAGTAGAGGGTTCCAAGAAATTCTATAAATAACCTTCCCAGATGTCAACAGTATAAAAAAACTCAAGTTCCAACCTCTACTGATGAAATATAATATGCTTGTTTCAAGTTTCAATGAAAGCCACTTCTGCCCTCCAATCAAATACAGAAGAGAGAGGAGAAGCAACAAAAGGAGTGCCCAAGCAAAACTGAGAGACCGTTGTTTTCTTTCAAGTTTCAGTAGTTCTCTTTCAGATTACCCTACTGGTAAACCTGAATTAAAATAAGATGAATATGCATTCAAATTTTATTCTGTACCTTTCGTGAGCTTATGAAGGTAAACTTTGGAGGAACTTGACTGTATTCTTTCGCTTATGTCTAGACCCTAGTCTAAAAAAGAAAAGTCTAGCTGAAACACATGTCAGGATGGGGATGAACCCTAACCACATAAGATTTCTTGGAGTTCATACTAGGTGCATACATCCACAGACTGGTCCCTCTCATCTAAAGAACCTTTGCAGGTAAAACTCGGGAACTGCTAGCTGGGTTTAGGGTTAAACATAAAAGAAATGATCACTAACAACATTAGAGGATTTCTCGAAAATGCAATAGTGTTATAATTTATGCTCTTGTATGATGCTTAATTCACCACAACACATTTTGGTTGGGAGAAAAAAATAATAATAATGAAGATAAATAAAATGACAGAGAATTATCAGCTAATTATGGGACGGTTTATATATATATTATTTTGTTCTGAGGGGTCATGAAAACTAGACATTAAGGATGAAGAAGACAATGAAAAATGTCATAGAGTTACCAATTAATGAGATGGTTTACTTCCAAAGCCAAAATAACTGACCATTTAGGGAAGAAGCAGCTTACAAATTTTTTTTTTCCTTTTGATATGAGATCATGAACTAATTAATTAAACAGGTAATATTACAATAACTCCTATAAATGAAGCACAAATAGGAAAGAAGAAAAATTGGTTAGTAGTTTGTAGAAATATTCTTCAGAGTGCATTGTAGTGAAAACACATGAAATCTTATGCAGGACATTTGAATTCACTTGTTTGCGGATTGGAAAATAAGATACAAAAATTAACTACTAGAACAAATTAAACAAACTTTTAGTTTTGGGGATTAATTCATATCAAACTTCTCTTTTATTCAAGAAAAGAATTAATTTAACTAAGAGCTATAATATAAATGTATCATCATATGATAAAATAAAAACCTATGATCTATATTACAAGAAATTAACTAATGAAAAGGCAAAAGAAACAAAATGTCCCATATCCAGATTTGTACCAAGATGATAAGAAGTTAGAAGAATACTGCAAGAGCTGAGACACAAAACAAAAAGCTTCAGCATTGCAGTAAGATATCAATGCTGTGATATATATCATTCGAAAAAGGCAAAAGGAAATGCCAGAAACAAAAAGGAAAAGAAACAAAAATTGCAGGGAACAGAAGGAGGGAGCTCCCTTCAGTCCAAGCACAGGAGGAAAAGGATGCTGTTCATCTCCCGCATCATTCACACATTCACAGAGTAGCCATGGACGATGCTTCTACCGAGTGTTTGAATGAATGAGTCGGCAGCTAATTCATCCCTATAACCACCCATGAGTGGACTGAAGGAAGCTCTCTCAAACAATTTATTCAAATTAAAAGTATTAGCGAGCACTTTCATGAACAAAATTTTCCTGCAAAATTCAGGCATCAAGAAACATACGAGCTAAAGAAACAGGAATTGGAATTTTAAGCGAGAAAATAACATAAAATTCCACCATTTGAAGTCAACCCGGAAAACCCTAAACAGGAACATCAATTTCTGATTCAATCCATGATCAGTTGCCACAAAATACTAGGTTTTTTTAGTTGGTGTGAAGCATTTCAACTATAACATTGCCGGGTGTCATAGAGTTTCCAGAACCAGGACAAGTAGATACAAAACAAAGTACTGCTCCAAAATGTCAAGTATATTACCAAGAAATGAAAACCTAAATGAAAATATAACATTCACAAAAAAAAAAAAAAAAAAAAAAAAAATCGCCCCCTTTACCTTCAGATCAGATTCTCAAATATTCTTACGGGAAGCCAAATATTGCCCCATGCAATCACAGAACCAAAAAGAGAAATTTCTAGCATCGAAGATCTCAAAAGGCTCAACTGAAAAACCTCCGCAGCTCGCCTCGATTTCCCAACAAATGAAAAATGAAGGCAAAACCCAAATGAGAAAGAGCAAAAATAAAGAAGAAGAAAAAACGGAAAGTTTCAAAACGGTTTCCGTTTTGAAAATCTACAACCCAGAAACGACCTCAAATTAAGAGTTGTTCGTCCCACGTCGAGATCGTTACGAAGCAACCCAAGAAGAAGAAGAAGAAAAGTAAACACCGAAAACTGTTTCTGAAACTGTTTTATATCCGAGTGAAAGAAACCCGAGTAAGGCCGAGGAATCCATCGGCAGTTCAGACCAGAAAATAACAAGAAGCAGAAAGAGAAGAAAAGTCCATGGACAGATCACTTCAGCAACAGTGGATCTGATCAGCCCAAGGCACTGCGTCTATCACACCTATGTAAGGTCTATCTTCCCCAAACAGTACTGAACGATGAGATGCTTTCACACCCACATGTACAGACTATATAGAAACAGAAAACGAGTAAAGTTAGCGGCATCGACCGAGATCCACAGAGGAAAAAACTGGAAAACGAGGAAGAAGGACAATGGCCCACGAAACTTAAATCCACGTAAAACCCAGAAATTCTACCCAGACATGAAACCGAGAGCAAACAAAAAATAACCCCTTATAGCAAAAAGAAACGAAAGCTGCAAGCACTTTGAGTTTCCAGAGGCTTTGATGAATATCAGGAGATGAGAATTAATACACCCAGTAGTACTTACGGAAAACCCTTTTTTTTTTTTTCTCTATGCTGTTTTCCTGAGAAGAAGAAGAAGCTCTCCAAATTCCCACTAATCATTCAGAACCCAGCTGACGTCGTTTCCCAGCCCACTGCGTTTGCAAACAATGAAGGAGCAGAGAGAGAGAAAGAGAGAGAGAGAGAGAGAGAGAGAGAGAGAGAGAGAGAGGGGACGAGGGAAGCAGAGAAAGGAGAACTGGAAATAAAAACCCATGTCGGGTATTGGATGCAAGGAGAGAAGAAGTTTAAGTAGAGAGAGAGTTGCAGAAATCACGGGAGCGCAGGTGTCGTTTTCTTCATGAGAATCAGAGACAGGAAAGCGACGGAGTATCTCTACAAATCTAAGCCAGCCCAGAAGCAAGGAAAGAGAAAGGAAGGTTCAAAAAAAAAAAAAAAAAAAAAAAAAAAAAAAAAAAAAAAAAAGAGTGAGAGAGAACTAATCTAAAGGTGGGTTTCTTACTTTCTTTATCAGGAGATTTCGCACTCGCAGGCATCTTGTTAGAGAGGAGGAAATTAATACTGGCACTACAAGCATTAAATACACGTAGCTAGTAAACTGAGTACAGGAACGAATGGAAAGGGGAAAAAGAGAAGATAAAAAAAAGAGAAGAGGAGCTGCCGGAGAGGTGAGTCAGAAATTAGCAGAGTAGAAACTATATGTGGAGAGTGAAGGTGTATAAGTGCACCCGCACGGGTGATTCTTGCTTCTCCATGCAAGGGACCTCAAAGCTGATGCCCTGTGTTTTTTCACTGTCTTGGCAGTGCAGAGGGGGGGAATGACTGGGGACACAGAGAGAAGTGTGGAGAGAGTGGCTAGAGTGGGGGAGGGGGAGGGGAAGGGGAGTGGAGGCCTAGACCTACTTTTACCCTAGGCCACATTTTTTAAAGCTCCTTGCCCTACCTGAGTTGGCATCTCTTTGGTAGGGTCTCCTCCTTC